>JABFFJ010000132.1:0-100603 GCA_013623715.1 Fusarium verrucosum
TATAATTAACCCCCTTATAGCTACTTACTCCTTTCTTAATATACTTCACGAGAATACTAATATAGGTTTAAATATATTAATTTAACCTGAGCTCACTTGGCATAGTTTAATTATACTCCTCGGGGTTTCGTTCGGGCCCCTTGTCTATACCCAGAATACCTCCCATATCCCTCCCCGGATGACTCAAATACCACTTGGAAAAAACAGTAGTAGGAATATACGTCAAGTCCTGAAACACCAACACTTCATCGCCATCTTCCATGGTCAGTTTTTTAAGTCTGCTATACACAGCAACAATCGAGTCTACTGCTTCTTCCGACCCTGCAGGTCGATCAGACCATAGCCAAGCCTCAAGGTCAATCATGCCCATCATCCAGGAACTGAATGCATGGATCCTCTTCCTGGTGGACATGTCGTACCACAACGGTTCACCTTTGACCATCCCTCCAATGGCCAATTGACCAAGGAAAGCGCGTAAGAGGTGAAGTTGGATTTCCTGGCATGCGGCTTCGTTCATGGGTCGATTGATTTCGTCGTGAAATCTACCCGAAGAAACGACGTGCCCGGCCTTGTTGAGAGCATTTCGAAGACGACTGAGCACCTGTAACGCCTTTCTAGCAAGAAAGATATCCGACCCGAGGCCAGTGCTGTTGTCGAAAGCAAAATCTTCCAACGCATCGTCAAAGGCCTCGAGGGCGCGGCTGTCGTTCTCGAAAATGCCAATAAAAGACTTCCATGCACCAAGAGCCAGCCACATTGCACCGTTTCCACTCAAGGGCTTGGTATACCCAAGGCAACCAGCCATGGCATTCTCCAGGGCCATATTGTCCCTATCGATAAAGGGCGTCGAGCGCAGGTCAAATAATTCCTGAATCTGGACAGTCATGAGTGAAGCAAGCTGCATTTTAGCAAACCCAACAACGAAATGCTCCGACTCCTGCGCCACCAGATATGCAAGACGGTGATCGTAGTCTAGGCACGGCAGTGCTGCCTGAAACCTTGATCTCTCGCGATCGGTGAGTGTCATAACCAGCGATTCTGGTTCGGTCGGCTCAAGGAGAAGCTGGGCGTGAAGGCGCTTGTTCATGGCGTTAAAGGCGCACATGACTGGAGTTGGAACGAAACAAATTGCAGTATCGACTGCCTTTCTGTCGGGAAGCTTCCAAGAAGCCAGAGTCGACATAAAGGCACCCAGATGTTCGTTCCAGACCTTGAGTCGCTGAAGTTTTGGACCATTAAGAAACTCGGGAACACTCTCATGGTCCGTGTAGATAGACAGAGACCGTGGACATTGTTCGAGTTGCATGGCCCAGGAGTACTGGAGCTTCCTTTCATCTCCGGTTGTCGGTAAGCGTAGTGTGACCATTTGTCCTACCGTGGTGTCATAGACCTCCCTCACGATGGATGAATCGAGCAGAACATGGACATGGTCGAAACCAGAAAGAGCGTTTGGGGGCAGTAATTGAGTTGGAGCGTACAGAAGCACCCTCTCGTGACTCGCTTCCATCGCCTTCTTGATGAGAGACCAGGACTCATACTCATCGAGTTGAAATACCATCCATGGTCGATCTGAGGAATCGCCAGCAAGCTCCTGTTGTAGTTTGATGGCAAGCGGAGGGTCGAAGGTAACGACAACTTGCTTTCCCTCAAGCCTGTCTGTTCGATCTTTCAACAACTTAATCAAATGTGATCTGTCCACACAGACACATTCCTCAAGCTTCTTGATGGCAGAGACGTTCTTCTTCATGCCTTTCTGGGCGATTGGAAAAGTGGGGACGCTTTCGATCAAGTGCAGATTCAACAATCGCTCCATGGCGGGCTCAGAACTTCTGTGTGAGAATGTCAATACACGAACGGATGTAGTGACGGAATACCTGTGAGCCTCATTGACCACGGCGATCATTGAGAGAGCACAGTCCAACGGCATATCAGGTGCAACCATGACGACTGCTAGAACGCGCTTGTGTTTCTTGTCCCTCTCCTGGCTCTCCGTTGCTCGCACATGGCTGACAAAGTCGTCATAGGCGACTGTCATGTAGCTGGTCGCTGGTTGACTCTCGTTCTGAAAGGCTGTGATGGCTTCGTTGACAACCGTCTTCTCCATCCTTGGAGTGACGATGATGACGCGTTCACCCTCCACCTGATGGATTGTGTGGGAGAGCAGGCGAATCCAGACACTGGCTCGGCTCACAGAAAAGGCTGGGAAATAAATATGCCCAAACTTGATGTCTCTGCCGCCTACTGGCTCTAGGGCGCGATTGGGCATTGCCCAGGTCGAGAGGCTTTGGAGGCTCATTTCGATGTCTTGTTGTGTGAGATGTACGTTTGTGAGAGCACTCCGATCAAAAATATTGCGTACCTTAGGTAGTTGTTTTCACGACAGCGACGGTCACGTGCTTGGTCGCGATGAGCCCATTGATCGCTCGAACAATTTGCTGTCACTGTGGGACATGTTGAAATTATATAGAAAGTTATATCTTTCAACGTAATGGGTCGAATATTCCGCGATAATTTATATGTGTTTGTTAGGCCTTTACTCTTCATATGCCGCTCAAAGGTTCTTCCCACATTTGCTACACAAAGATTTATCTTGCCTCAAAGGGAATCCTGGCGAAATTCCTGTACATTACTATCCAACAATCTTAGTTGAATCCCCGTGCGGCCGAACAATAGCAAGCGACGAGGTCACGGGTCATGAGATATGGTTGGTAGTTGAGAAAGCATTCTGCCAATGTGATGCAGAATCAAACGTTTTAGGAGTCCCGCAGTTTTACATACGTGAGTTTATCTAGTTCAGGTACTCCTACTTCTACAGATAATACAATCAGTTTCACATCATGGACAAGTGCATTGAAATATATCACGATAACAAGATGACTGCTGCAGCAACTCAGGTCTATTCCGACTATGATACTCAGAGCCCACTAACATTCAGCTGGCCAAAGCTCAACTATGGTAGTTGCTTACTCAAAGGCGGCACGCACTATTGCCAACAACTCGGCTACCGCGGACCCTTCGGCGGGTATTCCCCCTTCAGGTTGGTCGTCATGGTCGGAAACCAAGGCGGGAGGAATGACCGGGTTCTCGATATCAAGACCAACATCCCCTTGGGGTTGGTCCGCATCATCACCAGAACCCTCCATGCTCTCGTTGGCCTCGTCACCAAACTCCTCTGAGTGTTGGTTGACCTCGGCATCCAACTCCATTGGCAGCTGAGTGTTTCCATCGTCGGACTCAGAACTCACGTCGGTATATACATGGGGCGAGGGAAACGATTCAGCATCATCCTGATCTTGGGCGAATCCCTCGTGTAGCTCCTCTTGCACGTCGTGATTATGGCTTGATGGCAAGTCCAGTCCGACCTGTTCATCGTGCGACATATCATCATCATCATCATCACTTATGACATGATGTGATACGCGACGTTGACGAGCAAGACGACGGGGAGGAAACGGTTCGACTTCTGCTTGGTAGCTAGGACCTTGTCGTCCATTCTGACCTCGCAGACGAACCATTTCGCGTTGCTCAAAGAGAAGACCCCGTTTGACAAAATCACCAAGATGAGTCTTGTCTGGCTGATCCGCATGTGCATTCTGAGCCTCCTTCAAGCTGAGCCTGGCCGCCTCCATAGAGGCAAGCTCAGGGACTCCAAGCTCTCCAAGCTCATTGATCGCCTGTTCAATGTTGTGGAGGTCGACAATGGTGACAGCGCGGACGGGAAACTCGTCGTGCATGAGTTTGGATTGGGAGGCAAATCGGGAGGACTGCTGAGACGACGCCTTTTTCTTGACAATCTCTCCAATGCGGAACATGAGATTCGATGCCGTCGAGTAGTCACTTGAGGCTCTGGCTGCACGGGCACGTTTGTGAATTCGATGCACCGAGCGTGGCAGAGGCTCCTCCGCAGCTTCAATCTCTGTCTTCATCCGATCCAAGGGGCCTCCATCAAGTGACATGGGAATGCTCCACGACCTGCGATCGTCTGTTCGGCATATGACCGCGTACTGAAGCACCGTCCTCAACAGGTCGATGTCAGCGTGGAAGACAGGATGCAAAATCACCTGCGATAGCGACTTGACAAAGCTCTGACCCCAAACGAAACGTCCAGATTCATTGTTTGATGATGAGACGGGGAGATAGTCGAGTCCATGGCGAGGGGAAAGAAGGGAAAAGGGTGAGCTGCGATAAAGACGCAGACTGACTTTCCACAGCACCAGGAGGTCACCGTAGACATCGCGCTTCCTGTTGCCAGTACACTTCTCCCGAAGCGCCTCGACTTCGTCTTCTGCGGCGGAACCATGGTACGGAAGGGCCTGCTCATCGAATCGAGTCCAGGCTGCGTCGAATTTCGGTTCATCTTGAGTTAAACCCAATCGTTGCAAGTCCCTAGTCTTTAGGGTCGGTACCCGCTTATCCATCTGACGCCTGACGTCGGATTTACGGTCCCGTTCCTTTCGAGACTCCTTTTCCGCCTTCTTGGCCGCAGCCCTGGACTCCGGACTTAGATCCCTTCGACTTTGAGCGGATGGAATCTTGTTCTTGGATCCCTTGGGTCGACCTCGTCCTCTCTTGGCAGCTGGCGTATTGGTCGGTGGGGGCGTGTTCGCTGCCCTCTTGCGTTCCTGACGGACCCTGGGTCGTTCGTCTTCGCTATCTTCGACCTCGCGTGGACGGTCGGAGAAAGGACTGCTCGATTGTGCTGACATGATGTATAGAGTGCTTATATATAGCTGTTTTGAAAGTGTCGCGTTTATCGAGTTCAAATAACTGAAGAATGAAGAACGATAGAAATAAAAAGGACGAAGGATAAAAAGTCTCGGCGGTAGAGGTCCAATGTGTTTTGGGTGTGGTTGTGCAAACATTGACCGGGGATTGTTGGCACTGCCAGCCGCCAACACTGCCAACACTGTCAACGACACCAAGCTCTTTATTGGCGGTTTTTTCTTAAATCATAACTCACAGTAATAACAGTATGATGTCACTGCAAAAGCAAAAGTCCCTGACCGGGTTTGAAATACCAGGAATCATTGGCGGGTTGTCATTCAGTGTGTTTGATATCATCCATGCCCTTCCTTCACATGCCACAAACATCTACAAGATTCATAATTGAGATAATAAGTTATTACTCTACAGATACGATAATAAAACTTCACAATGGACGAGTGCATTGAAATATATCACGATAACAAGATGATTGTTGCAGCAACTCAGGTCTATTCCGACTACTCTCACCACTAATGATACTCAGAGCCCACTAACATTCAGCTGGCCAAAGCTCAACCGTTTGCCATCTTGGTGCTACACAACCCTCACATACCCCTCACTTGTAGTCAATAGAGTGATACGACCCAGCCGGAGATCCAGGTACTACCGGCCCAGCCTCGACGTTACTCTGAGGAACTGGCTCGTTCACTTCATGAAGTGGCCTCAGACCAGCGAATTCATCATCCTCGTCGCTGGCACAGTCCTCCATGCCGAGGACATCATGAACGGAGTTGCCCAACCTGGCCAGTCCACCAGCAAGGTTGTAAATCTGCTGGTTATCAGGAACAACAGGCTCTTCTGCCTGCTCTCCTTCAACACCTGGCATGACAACCTCATTCGACACCGGCTCAGTTGGTTCAAGGAAGGATCCGCCTTCATCGTGCTGCTCTTGATAAAAGTCCAAGCCCTCAAGCTGAGTCCTGCGCCTTTCCCCGACGGCAACACGAACCTCGATTAGAACAGCCCTGACATCAGCGACAATCTTCTCTTTCTCCGAAAACGTTAAAGGTCCATTTCCGCCCGATCGACTAAGGCTGGTCTCCTGAGCCTTCTCCCATGACGCGGTCGAGGGATCGAAAGGCAGCTTGACGCCGTTCTGGGCGGACAGACCCCACGTATCCATGTTGGCCTGGAACTCGGCGATCTCGTCGTTGCCAATGGCGCTGGTAAAAGCAGGGCTCCATGGGAAACGTGACAACACCTTCTTGTCACCACGCATCTCGAGCCTCTGAATGATGGACACCCAGCCTTGAACATCCTCGAAAGCTGGCATGTTGCCGCGCTTCGCAATCAAGGCGTTCTTCCTGGCGGCATCATCGACAAGTCGGCTACACTGAGCGAAGGAGTGATCAAGAGTGTTGCACTTGGGGCAACCTCTCATCAGACCATCAGCCCCAGCCATGAGGCACATGTCGAGCCTATGGCGCTGCGATCCACATCCCGCACATGTCTTGTTCTGAGGAGTGGCGGTGGTGATTCTGCCTTGGGGAGCAGTGGTAGGGCGATTCTGGTGTTGGCCACTACCCCGAGACCTGGATGCAGCAATTGTCTGCCTGACCCTCTCGTCCATCGCCTTCAAGTTCGAAAACCTGAGCCTCTTCGTACTCGAACCAGGATTGTTCAGAGCCTCTGGCCTTCGCATTCCGAGGAGAAGTGAGCGGCCTTCGGTAATAGTGGTAAGGCGATCTTGGTATTTGTCACTGAGCTGAGACATCAATAAAGTAACACTCCGCTTGATCCGTTCTATCTGCTCCGTGTCTGTAGAAAGGTTCAAAGATCTGAGCCTCTCTATCAGAGCAGGATTGATCACAGCGTCTGACCCTCGCAATTCGACCAAAACAAAAACACAATTCGGCTCATCTTTGCGCTCGTCCAAACTTCTCTTGTTTGACTTGTCCATAAGCGCGGATATATTGATTTGAACTTGATGAGTGAATGAAGCAAGGCGTGAATGAAGCAAGGCGTGAATGAAGCAAGGCGTGAATGAAGCAAGGCGTGAATGAAGCAAGGCGTGAATGAAGGATGCTTCTACTGGCTCCACATATTTGGAGGTAGTTTTCCCGAGGGCTGTGGCTTTGTTGCACAAACAGTGGCATGCCACTGCGAATTCGACTTTGCACTCTGTTTCTGTTTACGTTTGATCATCGATCTTGATTTATGTTATCCTGTTCTAAATCTATATGGAAGGACTTTTATATGATCAGCCAAACTTCATTAGAGTTGTGGGGATTGAGTATAACTCTCGGATATGTTTTGATGTGCTCTTTATCAACGTTCAGCTTAAAGTGCCTTTAATCAACCATATAGACTACCTGCAGTACGTCGAGCATCTTCATTTCACCCTTGCCTTGTGTTCTCGTAATGGCAATCAGCTGAGCATTCCAAGTTCTATTCACCAACAAAACCTCAAGCATCTAAGTTCTGTATCCCTTGCTTGGATCAATAAAGGTCTAAATCGTGCACCTGATAACCAGTCAATTTCAGTCAACAACTATGAATTGAAAGAAAGAAATTTTGGTTTAACGTGCCACTTTCAGATTACACAAAGTTCGATTGAACAAGGCATAGTGGTTCACTGTTAGACACATCTAATGGTTACTTGAACTCGACAGTGCCACTGTCCATATGACTTGTTCAGTGCCAGTGATTTACAGCCGGCTGCATTTACACAAGTCTTTCCCTTTCCACCTCAAGTCATCCTCCTTAATCCAAAATAAACCACCACATCTCGACAGTTGTCACCAACGATCAAGATCCTCCACATCGACAACAGCACAGTCATTTAGAAAACTATCATCTGTGTATTACTAATAAGATACTAGGGAAATCAATTACCAAAACGATGAGTGACCACAACAACCAGGACGGTTTCGTCCGCATCTTGACCACACCCGCCGAGGATTCAACCACCGAAGTCGACTCTGACGTCGATTCTGATGGTGGTTATTCACAATCTTCTTCTGAATACACTTGTAGCACTCCCACCGGGGACTTTGACGAGAAGCTCGCTCTCGCCCCGGACGGACACGTATTAACCCACCATGTTGGAGAACTTCGACTCGTTGGCATTATCGACCCTCTCAACAGAGTTGTGGCATCCTATCTCGACAACCAGTTTGAACCAGACATGGTTCGTAATGTGTCGGCGAATTCGGACCTCGCGATTCGGGCGTACATCTGTCAAGGAGAGAGGAGCGTAATGGAAGAGGTATGGGACTATTTACCAGCTCTGTATCCAGGTGAGCAGCTCAAGATCCTTCCTTTTTTCATCCCCTGTGGATTTTCCCACCCCGAGATGCGAGAAACAAGACTCCCCCCTGGTTATAGACGTTTCTTCCTCGGACTTCGACCCACAGGTACTGTCCGCCCTGGACGAGCTTTAGCATCTTCGCGAAACTGCGACCCGGCACTGGTTCGACAATATGATGAGATATGGAAGGATTGGCGTCGTGAGACCGAAATCCTCCCTCCAGATGAATCCGACATCGGTCTGGTCGCGTGGCCCATCCTCCCGTATTGTGATAATGGGATGGAGGCTGAGTTAATCCAGGAACTTGAGGATGACTCTTTTGGGGAGTAAAGATGGGCCTAAGAACTATGAGTCTATGGTTGGAAAGGGTGTGAGGGTGTAATAACGTGAAAAATAGAATCGGCGCTCTCGCAACCTCGTGTGAACTGATGCGGTGAAAAGGGGCTAGCGACCGCGATTTGATAGTCCTCTCCATCACTCTACCCAGCGAGTCTCTTGTCACCACCTCCAACTAAAGCTGTCAGCCGGGATGCCCACAATGATGCAACGAAATTCGGTGGTGTCATGAATTCAATTCAATCACCGTACCATTGGAACTCATGAATGTGATGGATGTGAATGACACGTCAATCTAAATTAAGCCTATCCAAACTGAGACGGCCATCAACTCCGGTTCCCAATGTTGTTGTCTTTCAATTGTCTCATAATCACATAATCTATCAATCTATACCGTATACATCTTCTCCTGAAAAGTCAATCAGCGTAGCTTCATTTGCGACAAACTCTTCTTGCCAAGTCTGTTTCTCAGAATTTCGTCTCTCTAAGCCACGTTTTGACATTGGAAGTCTATCGCGGAGTGTGTCTTGTTTCGTATCCTTCGTGAGGTCTCCTGGTCTCGTCGTGAAGCCCCTTTCAGCTGCCGAGACCTTTGTCGTCAAGCCTTTGGTGTCGGCTAGGTCTTCTCTTGCGTGGTAGGATTCTCCTCTGGTGTAGGCTGGTGAGGGTTCTTCGTCGTCGTCATCGTTGTCGTCGTCGATGGTCTTGGCGGGTCGTAACTTGTCTTCTTTTGTGCTTGTGGTAATGGATGTGTCTGGTACACGTTCACTAAGACTGTCAGTTAAAGTTTCGTATGAGATTGAAATACACACCTGTTTACTCGCCAATATGGCGATGCCTGTAACAGCTCCAAGTCCACTATGCCTTCGGCGTCGAGAATCCTTGGAATGACATGCTCCCGCCCAGTTGGTATGGTCAGGATGCTTCTGATCAGGCTCACGGCCTGTTCGGGTACCTCTCCAGTGACCTTTGTCTCGGGGTCTGTCATCATCCACTCGAGCAGCCGACGCGGGAGCACCGTCTGTTTCAAGATCTCCCAATTCTCATCGTCGGCGTACACGGTGAAGCCAACTGTGTCTTTGATGTCAAGGCCGCCCATGGGGTTTACAGCGGTTATTTCAGCGCTGCCGGAGCGGTATATCAGTTGTGATCGGAAACCAGATACAAGGCGGACTTCGGAGTGTTCCAGGACTTCTCGTAGCCATGCGGTTACTTTTGGCGTGGATGTTCGGGGGCTTTTGAAGTGAACAGCGACACTGCGAGAGTCAGTGATGTGAAGGCAATTGAGTGAGTGACATACCGCAACAGTTGGTCAGCCTTGGATGAGAGTTCATCTGGCAGTTCAATCGATTTGAAGTTTTCATCTGTAGCGCCCTGGTCTTGAACATGACGAGACAGATACCGTTGATCAAGGCCAGCCCATACGAGTAGATTATCGAGCATCCAGACAGTCCTGGGATCAAAGTCTAACAAGTTGAGTTTCCCTGTGAATGCTTCCTTCAGGTTCTGGCGGTCGGCAATCGAGAACTCCATCGACGAAGCACATAATAACACTCCATCCGCCGTCGACACGGGAAAGACATTACTCCGGGCAAATCGTTCTTTGTCAAAGATGTGACCAAACTCTGGTATCCGTTGGCTGACGGCGACAAGAAGGCCTCTTGCTGTGTTGTCGCGCGAACAATCAGGACTCAATGATGAGACGTTCATGAGGGTGTCGAATATCAAGCCAGAGTCGTTCTGTTTCACGCCGAGAAAGTTGACGAACAAGTCGTGTAGCTCGGGATAGTGTTTACTCAAGTCGTTGATCTCGGAGCTTTCGAGTTTGGGTGACCAGGTGCAGTCGGTTGAGTTGACCCAGGTGACGGCTTCACCAGGAGCGATGGCGATGATGGGTTTTTCAGCAAACGCCAATCTATTCATGTCAGTTGACAACTTCATCAGTGACAGGACACTCACTTGAAATCAGCGGCGTCATCGGGTGAGAGGTCGAGTCTCATCTTGTCCAAGGCCCGGTACAACTCATCCGTCAACCAGAGATCGGCAGGATCGAGTTGGGCGTCAAAGTCTCGCTTCTGCAGCACGTGGAGGATTGTTCGATAGCTGGCGTTTTCAAGCCGCAGGGTTTGTGTATAGAACTCTCGTAATGACACAAGTTCTGACTTGCTAGCGTCCCAATCTGATGGTACGGGGAAGACGGGTGACTTTGAGAGTGTGCTGGATATCTCGCATGTATCTTCCAATAGGCATTCGCTGAGGGGTCTCCATATTGGGTGGACATAGACTAGCTGCTCTTTCTCAAAGGTGTGTCTGGTCGTGTCAGCATTAATCATAAGACTGACAACACATACATACCTGACTTTCTGTTGACTTGCTCCAGGATCTTTCGAGTCTTCACACTCTGCTTGTATCCGAAGATAAAGTTCCAGAATTCGACGTGGGAATTCAACGGTGGATGCCTTTGTTCGTCGTATCCTTACCAGCATTTCCAGAAAAAAGTCCAGATCATCATGATACTTGGCAAAGGCTCTGAGACACCTCCACTGACCAAAACCACCCTCAGACCTTATTGGGGGGTCAAGTCTGAGAAAGGGAAACGGTTCTCCCTCGAGCATATATCGATTCCGTAGATAATGCAGCTTTGGCAGCGGGATATACGAGTTGCCCAGTGGTCTAAACTTTCCATCTTGACCTAGGACTCTGATGGCCTTGATGTCGAACATGGAGTCGGGATTTTCCTTGGCATAGATCTTGTCCCTCTTCCAGGCCTGCTGGAGATAGTTGAGAAAGTCCTCGGGGTGCTGCTTTGACATCTCGATGCATTTGGCGGCTACAGATCGACCCCGCTCGCTGAACTCGAAGAGCCTGGGCTCTGAAGGCCCGAAGCCTCCATAGCTCCTGGAAGTGCTGCTGCTGGTGTCTCCACGATCGCCACGCAGTAATTGCATCGGAATGGTGTTTTGTTTCGTCAGTCAGGTGAGGGATTCCCCAGACAAGATCTGGGTCGGGTCGGGTTACAATCAGAACTGACAGACGCTTCACCGACAAGACAAGAGCCTTTGACGTGGCCGTGGTGGAGACTTGACCAGGGGATAGCGGGAGATACTAAAGTCCGATGTCAGCAACCAATCAGAGTCGCCAACTTTCATTTCTATTTGTTATCATGCATAAGCATTTGTTGTCAATTTGAGAAAAGACGTCATTTGAGAAAAGTATGATTGGGTTCCTGACTTACCCTATTCTCATCTTCTGTCTACCAGCTTGATTCATTAATTTTGTAATTTATTGATGAGACTTTTCTTTAATTCTAAACGTTTTTAACGAAGAATCAGAGTTAGCGCATTGACTAACGTCGATCCATCAGTCGGGAAAAAACACCACTAGTGCTTGGCAAGTTTACTACAGGGTGAGATGATTAAATTGAATCGACAATAAACTGAGGCCTGCAGTGAGGCCAGAATATGGATTTAAACGAGATCGAATGAGCCATAAATAGATGCTCAGTCTTCAGTGCCTTCTATGATTCTAAACACTTGATTATTTGAACCTCTATTGACTTTATTCGTTGAGTGAAAGTGAGATTGCAATTTTTCATTATCCATTCTCAAAATTCACTCAAGTCTCCCTGTCATCTCATGAAATATCTTAGAAAACTAGACAAGCCACGCGACTTAGCTTAGTCTTCCCACATTCTACATTAATTAGTCACAGGACTCAATCTTGAGTGGTTTCTTTATGCATAAAGATTTCATATTGAATGGAAATCATCTCATCATGACACTGAGTATGAGTTGACAGTGAGCCAAGAAGAACCCCCGGAATGCTAATCAGCCACCCGACCTGGGGATTGGGTTTCCCATTAATCGTATCGATTGAAACTCACAATTTCTAGATCCTAGTATTTCTATCATGGATAAATTATTCGCTATCTTATCCTCATTGACCGACATCTCGGCCGGTGTTTAGCCATTGCGGCCCGGCATCGCGGATGATCATTTCACAGGGTTGATACCAGATGGAGGGATAAGCTCAGCAGTCTAGACTTCTTTAAGCCTAGCCTTGCGGATGATAACAGTCGGCTAACCTTAAACAGTACAAGTCTCAGCTGATAGGTGCCAATGTTGATGGTGTAACGGTAGCTCCCCAGACACGGCCATCAGCGAGAATTACCCGTCTGATTGATTCATCAACAGTTAAATACAACGTCTCGTCCTCAAACCTTGATTCCTCAGCCGTTCAACTTAATCATGGCAACAGTTACAGAAACTGACACTAGGTCAGAGACCTTTGAGCTTCGAAACCCACCAATCTCGCCACGGGTTACCTCCAGCGACTCTGAGCCTCATTCCTCCAAGCCAACTACAGCGGAACTCCTTAAAATCCTCAGCGCTGGATTCAGTTTCTTTGTCGCTGGAGTCAATGATGGAAGTATTGGAGCTTTAGTCCCTCATATCATCCGAGACTACCATGTCACCACTGCTATTGTCTCATCAGTGTGAGTCCATGCACTCAGCATGATCCAGCCTACTGACAATGCTAGCTACGGCGCAAACTTCATGGGATGGCTGTTTGGCGCATTTTCCAACACTCATATATGCCAGATATTTGATCTCGGTTCCATCCTCACACTCGGAGCTGTTCTTCAAGTAATCGCCCATGCCCTTCGATCTTGGAAACCGCCATTCGCCTTGTTCACCATTACATTCTGGATTGCCAGTCTAGGCCAGGCCTATCAAGATACGCATGGAAACACATACGTATCTGGAGTCAAAGACTCTCACAGATGGCTTGCCTTCATTCACGCCATGTACATGGCTGGGTGTCTTGTTGGACCCTTCGTCGCGACCGGTGTAGCTTCCGCGGGGAGCACTTCAAGATGGTACCTCTTTTACACATTTCCACTTGGCATCGGCGTTATGAATGTTGCATTTGTTGTCTACGCCTTTTGGGATACCATGAGATTGAAGAGAAAACAACAACCCACCGAGCGGACGCTTGAGGCCGACGAATCCCCTGTGTCAAGAAACGAGGATGCCTTCTCAATGATGAAGGAGACTTTGAGAAATAAGAATGTCTGGCTTATCAGCCTCTTCTTCTTCTTCTTTCTCGGCGCTACTCTCACCGCAAGTGGATGGGTTGTTGAGTATTTGGTTGAAGTCCGAGACGGCAATATCAATCAGATGGGTTTTGTACCAGCTGGTTATAGTGGAGGATCATTGCTTGGAAGACTATTTCTTGCGGAACCAACGCATCGATTCGGAGTTCGTAAAATGATCTGCGCTTTTACCATCATCAGCATTGGGCTCCAACTTCTCTTCTGGCTGTAAGTGCCCGTGATTGAGATACACTAAGCAAGCTAACAATTGTAGGGTTCCCAACATCATCGCCGCCTCGATCGCCATCAGTCTGTTGGGTTTCTTCATGGGACCATACTTTGCTACAGTGAGTAAATCCTCTTATAACCAACTTTGCTGACCAGTCAGGGTATCTCGGTTGGATCGAAGCTCTTCAACCCGCGCATCCAATCCACGGCTTTGGCGTTCGTCTTTGTTTTTGCACAGCTTGGAGGTTGTCTATTCCCCATTATCACTGGTCTTGTGGCAGCCAGTGCTGGTGTCAAGATCCTTCAACCCGTCCTCTGTGCACTTTTAGTTGCGACGGCTGTTTCTTGGTTACTCGTACCTATGCCCAAGGAGGGTGACAATCCAACCTTGCATCAGGAGTAAACAGTGTTGCATGTTGCAGTGGGTGGAGGAATCTCTTATATTGTAACGGAGTAGCGAAATGGACACTGGTTGAACCATACGACAAGAGAATGCACTTATCCCGGGGATGGTGGTTAGAGATAGCACTCGTTAGATGGTGGCCGATCCTTACGAAACCCAAGTCGAGACCGAGATCAAGCGTGTGCCCGGAAACATAGGCCAGCCCGGGTTATCATTTCTCATTCCGCCACCAGAGCCAAGGGGCAGGAAATTGAACCCGGAGGCCTGGACCGTTCTCAGTCATAAACCCTTTGCCAGGGAACTTGAGGACAACTGCTGGCAGACATCGTTGCACTTGACCTTGACGCAATATCAGCCTGTATTGCCTGGACTTAATCGAGATGAACATCACATCCATGAATCGACTGCTCTACGGGAAACTTTGGTCAAGGTCTACGACAGCTCGGAATGAGTTTACGATCTCAATATTCTGGCGACTCTTAGCAACCCCCTCTTACACCGTGTTATGTAACAACTAAGAGACGCACCCGACGGACCAGGCGACTCCGGATACATTTCCTCGAACAATCATCATCGATAACTGGGAGGAGTTACTGACACCACCAATTGATACCGCAGTCTCGGTTGTTCGCACATCCGGTAACTGATTGGGCAGACTTGCTGCTGTTGGAGTGAGCGTCCGCTTAAAAAGACCTGCGGTTATACTCCCGAAGGAACCATGTTGACAGTGTGTTGAAAGCCACCTGAAAGAATTAGATGCTTCTTATAAAGGGGACCTGGATCCTGTTTTGATCTTGTAGTATCACGTCATTGGTTGAAGCTTTTATTCTTTTCTCATTTAGCAAACAAGTAGAAACCGTAAAGATGGGGCGGATGGTTATTTACAATTGAGCTTTGTGGCCAACGTTATCTCCCCAAACTACATTACTGGAGGTATCAGTGGACAGACAGTCAGAAATAAGACCGGCATGGAAGAAGAAACAAGCTGGAGGGAGGCTGTACAAGATAACAAAGAACAACTCAGCGACCTGATAAGATCCATGGATCAAAAATGCAAAAAGGAACTCCGGTACAGGGAATCGAACCCTGGGCTCCGCGGAACTGATCTCTCAGGTTATGAGAGCGCGAAATGTTAGCCACTACACCATACCGGATTGTTCATATAACTCAGCAGTCACATTTGCCTACTTGGCCGAAGGCATGAGAGCAACTCAAGCTCTTAGAGGTCTTCGTTGTCAGAGTCCTGTTGGCATTCAAGAACGATACGTTTCGATAAGTGGACGAAAGGCAATTTCAAGGGCTCTGTAATGGAGTCAAGGGTAGAACGGTGGGGCAAACGTTCAAGATACCGAACCCATACTGTAATGGAAATCCCCAAATTAGGAGAAAGCCAAGAAAAGATAAAATACTAGATGCCTCGGTTATCTGGCATTCTTATGTTCCTATTTGCTGTAGGAATAATTAAGAAATTCTTGCCTATCTTGCAAAGTCGATAGCTACGAGACATGGGAAGGTTCTTGAGATAGGAAAACCATTGGAATTATTATTACATCGTAGAACACCACATCACTGTAAAGATTGGAGGTTTAGTTTGGACATGACACTCGACTTGAGATAGAAATTAGAAGAAGAGTAATCAATTTGTATCATCTGCTAGTGGCTTGTTCTTTTCAAATAAACGAGTGTCCTTCTACCCAATTATCCAGAAAACTCATATCAAACCCCTCCAGTGGCCACGAATTCCCCAATGGATTTTCTAGCAAGGTAGGAGTTTCATCCAGATTTGTCCTATCACTCTCTCCTACCCTCACTTGATCTGCTGTTGAAGGAATAGTCCCAGCCAAGGCAAGGCCAAAGGTCTCAGTTGTCTCTGCCTCTAATGGTATATTGCCCCATGGAAGTTCCATTACTTTTGGTGCCTCCCCACTTCCTTCAGGGTCCCGCCACGCGATCTCGATCACAGGGAGATGAGGAAGGTAAATGTGAAGAACGGTACCGTCCTCACTAGCTTCGACGTGATGGCCCAAATCTCTATTCTTCGCCGAATCTTCTCCAAACGACACACTGTATCGTTTCCCGGCTGTCACATTATCTTCAATGGCAAGTAGATAATGCAACAGCGTTATTAATTTCTTTGAAATATCGTCATTGACCAATCGCAAGGTTTCATGTGCTATCGACAGGACCTGCTCTAGAAGACCTCGATCACTCAGTCGTTGTAGCGTGAGAAAGTGAAAATCGTGCTCTTCGATTCTCTTTTCTCGCCGATCGCACTGAATGTTGACAATGGCTAATGCGACACATGACATGAAGGCAATTAGGTCCGTTCCCCGACAATAGTATCGCGACTGGGGAACTGTGCGGATCGAAATGAGTCGTGTGAGGATTTCCCGACTTGCTGTGATTGCAGTGAGTTTGTTATATCCATAATCCTTCCCGTGGTCGACGTTGAAGATATATGGCAGATGTAATTGGAGTAGAAGGTTGTACTGCATGAAGTGATCGTTGCATCGAAGGGTCTCGCGAATTTTGTCTGGAAGCTCGGTGTAAGAGTGGAGATTGGGAACTGTCCACCACGATGCCGGCATCGATACACAAGCATCTCGCAATAGCTTATCAACTTCTTTTGTAAAGTCTTGATTCATCAAATCGGTCGGTTTTCTACCCAACAACCGTGCAGAAGCAATCGAGCAGAGATGTTGCATTTTTCGGTTGGCTGGATAAGACTCGATTGCATCTAAAGAACGGGTCGGCTCATCAGATACACTCGGAGGTAGACCCAGCATCAAACAGAGATATCGTTCGAGATTGACAAGACGAAACCATAGATCATCCGGTTCAATAGCAGCTCCTCTGATAGATGAAGGAACAACTCCTTTGTCAAGACCCAACATTTGTCCAATCATCACCGCACGACGTGCCGCAAGCCAAGATCGACGAAGGTTGCCTGCGTAATTCTCATACAAGCCCTCGAGCATGATGCACTCTATTCCCTCAAGTGAGGCGACGAGATCGTCGTTGCAGGTGACGTGATCGTGGGCAACTTTGACAATCCGAGTCATCATCGCCTCATAGTTTGTACTAAGCGTTTTGAGGTATTTTTCTGATGCTATCGGTACACCTTGGAGAAAAGTGGCCAATATGAGCAATTTTCGGGCGACGAGAGCAGGATGAGACCCTCGTGGTGGTAATTGGAGCAGCATAGATGGTGATAGGAGTCTTGAACCGCTCGATTTTGGTGGAGCACAAGTTAAAGCCCGAATAATTTGTGAAGACTCCAACGGGACACTCAGGATAATTTGCATATCTTTTGGGCTTGGCCAAGCAGCTACCAAGTCTCGGTAGATGGCATCGTATGGTCCTGATTCATTCGGGGATATAAAAGACGGGGAATGCTCTGATGTTGGCGTGAGCTCTATAGGTAGATCCTATGCAGTGTAAGTGCTTGTTGTAGATGCTTCATGATTTCGACTTACTACAGCTGGAATATTGTGACTTGGATCGAGATTGGTGTCTGAGACAATAGTAGGTGACTTTGACCGCCGTCTGTCTTCGCTTCGTCCCCTCGATCCTCCGCTCGATGGTGATACCAAACCATCCTGAGAATGTCTCTTGTCATTAGGATCCTTGAGCAGATGGTGCAGAAGAGCTTCGACCTGTCCAAGTCGATCCACAATATGTTTGTTGCTTCCAAGTTCAGGTGGTTTCTCTGACTCCTGGCTCACACAATCTGTTCCACGTTTCTTACAGGAATCGCAAATACCAAGATTATCGGAGAAGATACACTTGGCTTTACGCCGTTTGCACTCCCAACAAGATGCAGTACCCTTTCGCAGCTTCCGACGTTTCGGAGCTGGTAGGCCAGAATCAACGTCCGTCGGAGTGGAGTCGGCCATTGTATACTGTTTGTCCAATGAAATGTGCCCTTCCATTGTCATTTACCGTCGGATAAGGAGAAGAAAAGATATTTGGTGAAAAGGATAAAGGTGATTGCCGACGGTGAAGGAGTTCAATAGTGAGATTCGTCCGCCGCTTTCCCGGAGATCTCGAGGATTTGTCATACACTTTGCTTGATAATACGGGAATAAACTCCGGGAATAGATTAATTCTGGGTTGAGAGACGGCGATCGGCGGACGAGGGTTCATAACCTACGAAATGGCGGAAAATAATTAATTGGAAAGAATTATATAAAGATGTAGTAGAATGGCAAAAATGTATTTCGAAATTGGGTATATAAAAACTGTCGAAACATACATAGACTCATCAAAATCAACATGGTCAAGATCGCAATTGCAGGAGGAGCTGGCAGTAAGTTTCAACGTCTTGAAATATCGGGGATACCTACTAAGTCTGATTGATAGATGTCGGCCGAGAGATAATTGATGCTCTTATTGCCAGAAACAAACACGAAATAATTCTCTTGTCCCGAAAGGTTCGAAGAACTCCCTACCAAACTTCTCCGCTAACAGCCCAGGATGCACCCGAGAAAGAGATCGCCCCTGGAGTAAAATGGGTCAAGGCAAACTACAGCGATGTCGAAGAAATGACCAGAATTCTTGAAGGCGTCCATACAGTTCTATCTTTTATGTCTGTTGCTCCCGGTGATACAGCTGCTGAACCCCAAGAAAGGTTGATCGATGCAGCAGTTCGTGCTGGCGTGAAGCGCTTTGCCCCTAGTGAATGGTCCTCGTAAGTCAACAAATTTCATACACTGATGTCTCACTAAAGTCAATTAGGTCTAAACTTGATCATCTTTACTGGTATGACTTCAAGAGGTCTACCAGGGAGTATCTGGCTACAATCAACAAAGAAAAGAAGGTACGGCAACATTACCTTTGATAACCATCTACTTGCGCTAACGATAACACAGGTCATAGAGTATACGCTCTTCCAGTTCGGATTATTCACCAACTACATGACCTGGCCATTCAAGTCATCCAAGCATGTTGATCTCTTCGAAACTCCTGTCAACTTTAATGGCTGTAGAGCTCTTCTTGTCGATGATGGAGATGCCGTCATTACACTCACAACCGCTCAGGACGCCGCCAAAGTTACCGCCTTGGCCATTGAGTATGAGGGGGAGTGGCCCATCATTAGTGGCGTGAAAGGTTGCGATATCAGCATGAAAGAACTGGTCGCTCTAGGGGAGAAGATCCGAGGTATGTGCAAATCTGGAGCTCGAGAGCTTTCAAATACTAACCATCCTTCTAGGCAAGAAGTTCATGGTTGACAATCTGAAGAGCGATGACCTCGAGGCTGGAATCATGAAAGCTTCTTGGCTCCCGATTACCGAACATCCATCAATTCCGGTCGAAGTCCGCGAGAAGATTGCAGCCAATATGACCAGGTGCTTTCTACTTGGTATCAATCATGGGGTTATGCAAGTCTCTGATGAATGGAACAAGCTTCTTCCCGACTTTGAGTTCACTCGGCCTGAAGAGTTCTTGACGAAGGCTTGGGCTGCTATTGATGCTGGGGCGAAGAGTGTCTTTACAGAGGAATAGATGGATACCGAGGCTGGCCAGATATGAGAATCGGGTATGAAGTTGTGCATAAGAATGTAAAAGAAAAGTTGAAGGTATTCGTTCATTATGTGGTCATATGTTATGTCTCGACATCACCAGCAAGGAAGACGAAGCTTTCATCCAGGAAGTTCAAGTAAATAGCCCATCTGTCACAAGAGATGTGCCGATAGCTTGATAACAACTCAATATATCTAAACCTGATAATATAACTCCTCTTCCTCTCTGTTTAACCACAAAATGCTGCCTGTTCTATCCGCTAAGACAATCCAACTCAACACCAAGAAATACTCCACATCTATAAGACTCCAAGTGTATAAACCTGCAACAACTTTAACAAGCTCCTCCACCGCCGCCATCACCTCCACCTCCGCCTCCTCCATCACCATGTCCTCCACCGTCGCCATGATGACCTGCATGATACTCTCCCCAGGCAGAGCCTAGCTCACCCATAGCGGAGCCCAGCTCACCATATTTATGAGCCTTTCTGCCCTTCTTGGCCTTCTTGCCGGTGTTGTAATATCCATAGTTGTTATAGTTATTGTAACCGTAATTATAGCCGTAATTATTTGCCATAGCTGGTCGAGGATAATAGTTATCCGCCTGCTTCGTTTTCTTCTTTCTGCAAAGTGGGATACACATTTTTATAGTCGTGTGTAGCTTTGTTGTTGATTGATATGTTGAAGAAAAAGATAATATGTTGTTTGAAGTAAGGCAGTTGGCCTTGAATGCTCGTAGCCTAAGTTGTATTCTTGGACTGATGGTTTGTGGTGAATGAATGTCTAGAAAGTCTGAAGATTCGACTTTGAGGTGGACTTTGCGGCCATATATATGCACATATTGACATGACGCAAGCCTAAAACAGCCTCACAAACCCCCAGCCTTGAGTGACGTTGCTTATCTTGTCCGACATCAAGCTGAGCCGTAAGCTAAGCATCAGATTTAGGTCCCTTCTAGAACATTTCTAGCGCGATAATGTCACTCAACAGCTTCTGTTTGGCCATTTCCTCTCCTGCACAGCCATTCCAGGGCACAGCCGATCGGGCCATCCAGCCAAATTGGTTTCTAAGCATGAGACATTTGCTATAATCGCTTAATCACTGCCTCGTTGGGAAAGGTTTGCCTCCATGATTCTCAGCGCGCGGAAGTGGAGTGAAGATCATTGCCTAAAAGCGTACTAATGGAGCGATGGCGCCAGTGCAACCTCGTCATCGCCTGGGAAGATGCTTACAGGGAGAATACAACCCCCAGTGTAGATCTCTATAGGTTTTTAGGTAAAACGCTGGATGGTATAAAGAACTACAGAAAACCAGCGCATAGAGATGATGCAAATCTTGGTAGACCTAGTATTTTTATGTGAGGTATAAAAGATTCGGTTTTGCAGAAGTGACTTGTAGACACCACGGTGGACCAACGCTTCAACATAGGATGTAGTGATAAAATTAGAATACATCAACATTCCTCTGTCGTTCTATGTAAAACACAATTTTAAATACAATCAACATCCTCCACCACCTCCTCCGCCGTCGCATCCTCCTCCGCCGCCAGAGTCACAACCGCCTCCACCAGAATCACAGCCGCCTCCTCCGTCTGAAAATCCTCCATCTCCGAAAAATCCGAATCCGGCATGATGATGCCTGCGTTTTGTTCTCATACGATCATCACTGCCAGCATAGTGATGGCCAGCACCCTGAAGTCGGATAAAGGCGAGATTTTGATTGGTGTTTTGTTTGTTGCGGGGATTGTTCCAGTTGCCCATGGCGGGTCGTGTGTAGTAATTATCTTGGTCCCTCTCGTCTCTTGTTAAAAATGGCAGACACATTGTTGTGGTTTTGTATCGCTGTCCTTGTGGTTGTGTGTTGGTATATGATGAGTTGAGTTGCTGATTGTAGAAGATGGCAATAGCTTGAAGTTATATCTTGGAATGAAATGAAACGAAAGTTAGTATATGCATGTTGGAATGATGCTTAAATATATGTATGTCTGGCGACATTGAATCTGCCTAGCAAGCTCACAGCCCTAATATGATTCGCTGATATGAGCCCGCCCTGGCATAAATCAACACTCAGTCACATGCGTCATATTCACATCCTTCCAGAGTAGGTATTTATAGCATTAGGCTCACTTTTTATCGTATGGTTTGATGCCAGCTCGCCTTTGCAATGCGGTCGCGTGAGGATCGAAGAACTTGTCCAATAGGAAGATGAATTGAAGGCCAACCGCCCGCCCCACAGGACTCAGGACATCATCAGCCCTGTTGCTGCGCCATGTTACAGCGACTGACTGACTGGGATCTTGACATCGCACTGGTTTCCCCTTTTGTCATAGGAGTCATTATCTTGGTTTTGTTGATAGCTTACTCGAGCAGCTGTGGAGGCATAGGTATATGCCTATATTGCGACCTAGATGTGTTATTTGTAGTTGAGAATTGTGGCTGAAAGCTTGGTCTTCCCACATCCTACATTACATATGTACATAGTCATAGACAGGACATGCATAAATCAGTTGACAGATTCGGTCTTTACACCATAGCTTCCAGGTGTCAGAGAAAAAGAAATAAAAGCTTTTGAAGTTTTATTGAAGAAGACATATTGTCATCGTCGATGATATTTCGACGAAGAAGAACAAATCTAATCTGATTAACCACCAAAACCATCCATGACCTTATTATACAAACCCAAGTCTAACCGTACAAATACATATTAAGATACTTTCAAAATCTCTTCCTTCCTGTAATTACTTCAAACTCTTTGTCTGAGCTCTTCTCAAGCTCCCTTTTCACCCAACCTCCTATACTTGAAGCAGCCTCATAGGGACTTTCCAGGTGTAATTGGAAGAAGCCCTGTAAAAGAGATGGCGTAAACGTGTCGTCTGGAATTTCTTTTGCAAACTCAACAGCAAGCCTCTTGATTTCGCTCATATCAAGATGCGATGTACATCCCAAATCAGGAGAAAACATGCGAATGAACATCTCTTCTGCCGACTTTTGACTGATGTTGCCCAACAGAACCTTCTTGTCGACTCGGCCGGGCCGGACCAATGCACTGTCTAGCTGTTCAGGATGGTTGGTTGTCATGATGATGATTCGTCCCTCTACGGAACCAACACCATCCAACACATTCAGCAGTCCAGATAGGGTGCAGTTTGGCGCTGCGTTACCATCCGAACTACTATCAGAGTTCGCGCGATCCGTCCATACAGCATCGATATCTTCAAGCAAGACAACACATCGTGGAGGAATTTCTTGAAACATCTGCTCCAGATCTGCATCCGTGGCAACGCTGGGGATTTTGACTTCATAAAGATCCAGTCCAAATTCTCCCGCAATGGCAACCGACAGAGACGATTTTCCAGTACCGGGAGGTCCATAGAATAGGTAACCGCGTCGATAAGGCATGCTTCGACTCTGATACCTCTTTTGCGTTTTAGGATCGAGGTAATTTTGGATATCACCAAGAAGCTCCTTCTTGGTTCCATTGTCAAAGTGTACAGTTTCGAGATGTCGAATTGGCTTGCGTGCCTTAGGTTTCCATGATAGACCATATCGATCTCGAGCGTAAATAATGACGAAAAACTGAGTTTGTCGATCCGAATATTCGCGACACGATTCGATAAACATTTTGATGGGTTCAGCACTCCAGCCAAAGCAGCTTACGGTGATTTCCTCCCCTCCAATACCGTCGTAACTAGGATCCGATAATGAAGAGCTGAAGTCATCGACTCTGCGTGTTACAAGAAACAAATTTCCGTTGTAAAATAACCATCTAGCGTTCCAATGGGGTGAATATTGGATGGAATGTTGTGTCTTTTTGAAAACTGCTGCGCGATCTCCGTTTTGTCCGATATCGGTACGTCCATGAAAAGAGCGATAATGTTGTTCTCGGTGAGCGAGGATCCATTTAACGACACTCCTGTTGAGAGGGTCTCCTCCAGGAATTGTTACCGATGCGAGAAAGAACCGTCTTATCGTGCCGTAGATTTCATGCCAAACGCGATGTAGGAATCTCCAGGCTGTCGGTACTGTCCCGGCTATGGCGATGAGGGATCCAATCTGGGTGATATCAAGTTCCGACCAACGCGAGACAACATCTCTCATGATACCAATTCCTTGAGACATGGGATCGAGGAGATGCTGCCCCGTCGCAGCGCCAATGTGGAATTGATGCGACATGTTGATGTAACGTTGAGTGTTTTGCTCAATTGAGACTCAGCGTTGAGAGGAATTGAGCGACCATTGAGAGCGGTGTCTGATAGACACGAAGAGGAAAGGGAAACAGTCAAGAAATGAAACAATTACATCTGTTTAACGAGTGACAAAATGACCAATTAAGATATGTGCAGATTGATAAGGTTTCTCTCAGAAACTTGTCAACTTTTTGATGGTAAATACGATGACTGCCAAAGTTGACCGCCTTCCACCTTCGGCATGGTACCCCTTTTACCGGCAGCCTACCCTGTTGAATTGCCTTCGTCATTATTGTTCCCTTTATTTCCGCGAACTATTTCTAGAGAGACTTTCTGGGGTGAATAAAATCCAACTGGAAGCACGGATAATCTCGCTTTGTTTCGGGTTGTTTCAACAGTGAGTAACCTCTTGAACTAATTTAGTTAGCACTCAATTACACTATTGCTAGCGAGGTATGTAGATATCATAGCGTGATGGGAACAACTTCATGCGCATTCTAACGAACATGCCCCGATAGATGGGTAGCATTTATCACTCTGGAGCAAATAAAGATAGAATATCTATCGGCTTATTTGAAAAAAATATATCGTAGTAGATAAAAGAACCAACATTCACATCACTTTTGACCTCCTCTCACTTCAGCCAAAAAATCAGCAAAGTCTTCCACTCCCTTATTCGCCATGCTCTCGATATAAGGTAAATGTTCCTTGATCCAAGCTTCTTCCTTACCAGCTTCAGACGCAGCCATCCCTCCCTCGCGAATAGTAACCATTGGTACAAATCTCACTATGAGCAGCCTTGTTTTCTCATCTTGGCTAGTCCACGTTGACTTCTCAGGCGGTGGGGTGATCTTCAGCGTATCGTACCAAGCTGCTTCAATCTTGACTGCCAGCTCATCAAAGTCTTCTTTCGAGCGAGCTGCAGAAACACGAACAGTTCCCGAAATGCTGTTTGACGTGAGCGGATGAGGTTTTCCGGCAACGAAATAGTTATCATCGCTGTTGGTTTCTGCCAAGAAGCGGACGTTAACTAGGAACTGGGGAGTTTTGAATGCTTCACAATGAAGCCGGGTTATGGCGGTTGCGAGAGTCTGTCGCTGGTCCCGATTGAGAGGACAAGAGTGGCGAACTTCATAGAAAGGCATGATGTGTGTTGGTCTTGGGTATAGTCACAAGTGGCTAAATATGCTGGCTGGCAGTGATTTGAAGCTTGGAAAACAGTAGATGATGCTGTGTGAAAAGTACCATTGCTGAAGTCTTGAGGGAGTTGATGTCAACTTATAGCCGGTAACAAAGCGGGGTCGGCATGTTGATAGGTAACCGAAACACGGGAATAATGTCACAATGCCGTGAATATCGAATGTTTAATAATCACAAGAAGCACGAGACTAATACGACTCTCCACCTAATATAGTGATACTATGTAATTCTTCCGTTGGTGGGGACCATACGAGGAAACTGCATATACACCCATTGATTACTTCGGCTTATAGGACGGGATAGGTCACATTACTACGAGTTGTTTCTGATTGATACCATTGAAACAAGAAATGTTCAAACTGATGTCTTAAATCATTATCAAGTAGAAGCCTTTTACTTTCCAATTTCCCTCCTCGTTCGTATCGATTCGTCAGGAGATCCCAAACTAGCCATCTACCATTTTTCAACATAGGGTCGAATATCAATCTCCTGAGTAAACGCAGATCGATGCTGGGTATGCAGGTTCCAGTAAGCCTCGGCAATCTAAACATCTCAGTCAGTCATCGTCATCCAGGTCAGTACATTAACTCACCGCATCAGGGCTAATCTTGCCATCCTCCGCACCTTCGTTAACAGCCCGCTCCTTGGTTCGAGGAATATCAATAATTCCATCAATTACAGCATGAGCTACATGAACTCCCCTGGGTCCAAACTCACGCGCCAGTGACTGGTGCATGGCTCTCTGTCCCCATTTGCCGGCTGCAAAGGTGCTGAACTGCGCAGAGCCCTTGATCGAGGCTGTGGCTCCTGTGAGGATCAGAGTAGGCGGGTAATAAGAGTTGGGCACTGCTTCAAGAAGATGAGGAATAGTAGCTTGGGCAAAATAGAAGAAAGCACGGCTATGTTTGTTAGTTGAATGTATCGTGAGGTTCTTGGGCTACCAACATTGATCCATCAATACTGGCGTTGAGATCATTCTCCGTGAGGTCCAAGAAAGGCTTTTTATTAAACCCGCCACTTCCGACGTTGTAAATAGCAGCAGCGAGTTGACTGTTGGGCAATTCCTTGTCAATAGTCTCGAATGCCTTCTTCAGAGACGCAAAGTCACTGACGTCGGCTGTTACCCCGATAGCCTTTCCGCCAGCCTTCTGAACATCTACCAATGTACTCTGATAGCTCTCAGGTTTACGGGCAAGCAGAATGACCGGATACTTTTGAGCGAATCGTAACGCAACAGAACGACCTGGTTTGTGTCAGCAAGATACGCGGGGAGTTGATCGAGGAGGGGTAAATAAGCTGACCAGTTCCAGGACCAACACCTGCAATGAGAGCGTAAAATGATTTAGATGCCATTGTAGGAGGTTATAGGTGTTTTGTATAATTAAAAAAAGGATAGTGTAAAAATTGTGATTTTTGCAAGACTCCAAGCTTATTAAATAGGAACAAAGCTGTACAGAGTTATATAATTGTTTAGATTCTCCACGTCATCCGCTTATAAATAAACGTTGCTAGTTCAGGGTGCTGCATTACCAATTTACGATGACGTTTTGTGTCTCGGCCTTTTCAACCAATGCCGACATTAATAACTGATCTCTAACAGACTTTAGACCTCGATAAGAATACTATCGAAATTATTAACAAAGGCTATAAAAAATATTCTAAGAAACTAAGAATTAAAGTCTAATCTAATCCATGTAGGGTCTATCCGTCATTTAAGATCCCGTTCAACCTTCTCCACCCAGCTCCAATCATATCCCCATACATGTGGCCGGCGCACTATTTCTCGATAGAGCACCTCGCGGTCCTGCTTGCCCACTTTGACCTGGAATTTGGCCGTCTTTTTCATCCCTTTCTTGTATTTTCCAAGCTTGGAACCGATTTGCCACACGATATAGTCACAATTCACTCGCGTGATCTTGCTATGGTCTTCCCATTTGAAAGATTTTGTGTTGCTGTCGAGATCACGCTCTAGAACTTGGTGGGCTATAGATTGGAGAAACTTGACGCTTGCTCTGTGATTCTCGTCCGGGGAAGTCCAGCAATCGCCTGTGAGGATATGTACTGTTGTTAGGTTGCGGCCTCGAGCAATTATTCTGCCAATCTCTTGCTAATGTTTTGTCAACAAGAATATCCACCCTTTGAAGGGAATGGGTACTTACAAGTTTCGTTGGCTCCGGTGAGAACACGAATTCTTCCAGGTTTGGCAAGTTATCAATCAGAGTTGCAACGGTAGCTGGCTCCAAGAACGGCAGCGTTGGACCACCAACATAAATACCTCCAAGCGGTATCTCGAACTTGGTCAAGTTTTTATGTTTGAGAATAGCTTGGATAAGTGAGCTCCCCGAGTCACGAATGGCCGCAATATTCTCGTTGGACTCGCGGTATTCATTCAGGCGCAGACTTGTTAGGGTGTCAAAAGACGCGATGAAATCAATTTGGGCGTTGAACCTTGCTTCGTCTGCCTCTGGTGTTGACGTGTTGTTCAGGTTGTCCATGTCGAGCGATAAACTTCGTAGATTGATTTTGGCCTTGTTGTCATTGTGTGACTCAGAAAAGACATTGCCAAGATACTGGAAGAGAAGATGGGCGTCACCAAAGAGATTGCCAAGGCTGAGCTCTTCTAATGAAACAAAATCGATGGCGAGTTTCAGCATCTCGAATACACCATTGTCAATGCGACTAAAGCCAAGAAAGAACGATTTTAGGGCTGTCAGACCATGCTTTGGGATATTGCTGGTTGGCGTATCGCCCCAATACATACAACTTCTGAATGAATCTGACTTCATCGCCAGACTTCGGAGGGTCGTTTGAGAATTCCGTACCAATGACCAAGCAACATTATCCTCATCATGTTTGGCAGGGGGGGTCCAATACGTGTTCGGGAGGACCAAATGCTTGAGGTTCTTGATTGTGCTTAGTGACTTCCCATCATCATCGAGACAATAAATGCGGTCAAAGTTCAAAGCCTGAAGGTTCTTTTGTGCTGCTAAGCTTTTCGCCAGTGATCTAAAAATATTGTCAGCCAAGAGCGAGGTTTGGGTGGGTGGCTGTTATACTTTGTAAGAAGCGAGGTCTGGAAAATCTCAAGGTTATTCATGCTCTTCAAAACTCCTACAACGTATCGATTCACAATGGGTTTTTGCTTTGTGTTTGGGTTCTCAGCTGACACCATGGCTTGACGCACAAAGCTGCTAAACTTTGGTTTCTTGCAAGGATTACGCTTGTTTGAAAAGTTTTCTTGTTGGCCCTTATACACGCCCGCCTTCTCGAGCTGGTTTCGCTGGTTGGTGGAAAGAAAAGGTTCAATGGTCCGTATGATCTCGGCGATGCGGGTATTGGACGAGACAACGATGTTGAAGCGCCTGTACAGGCGAGGTGTGACAAGAGCATGGTAACTCTTGCTGGTCTTGCTTAAACTTCCCAGACTCGCTGTGTCATCGATCTAATCCGCTGTCAGTATAAATCGTGACGTGCAACAGTATCTCAACTCACGCTATCCAATATCAAGTTTAGAATCTCTCGTGGCAAGGATGATAGAGGATCAGAAGTCGAGCTCGCTGTAGCCTTGGCGAGGACTTTGCCTGTCTTCTTCCCGCCCGCCTTTACCTTCTTGACAACCAGGTTTCCGTCATTTTTCCTGGCTGCAGCCTTTCTTTTCCGGTTCTTGGAGGTCGGCTTCTCGAGTTCGGTAACTGGGGGTTCCTCGGCATCAAGATCAAGGGGAACGATATCAGGCTCTGGAGCCTTCATACCACGAAGTCTAGAGCTCCTTCTGGTCGACATGTTGGATTTTTAAAAAGAACTGTTTTCAACCAAGAAAATTGAGTTTCACGGTCGTGAGAAGAGAGGATCCAAGAGGGATAAGCTTGGATTATGTAGTCGTGTCAGACGAGCCACTTCTCACGCTATCACGTGACTTTGGTGACTGCTGCCTGGACTCGATCCTTGATCAAATTTGTCATGAATAACAATTAAAATGAGTCCTTCCTTGAGCTTGGAAGGTTAGCAGTAGCTCTGAGAACAAGGATCGTGTAGTATTTACATGTGCACTGACAACAGCGACGCGAAGGAAGGGATGAGAGGGTTTGGTCACACTCAAAGGCCAAATCGAGCTATAAGAAGGCATCCAAAGAACTATTTCTGCCAAATAAAACTACTAATAATCCAGTTTCATTCTCACTCTAGAATCTGAGCCTAGGCGCTTCCATACTTCTTCGCAAACTCGCGAAAAACATCCATCAAGTCAACTTTGCCAGTGATGGTCCTGTCATCATACTCATACTCCTTGGAGATTAAACCACCAGGCAGCGATGACTCCAGCATCTCCATGAAATCAGGCAAGCAATGATCCGGGAAAAGGTGTCTAAGAAAAGCCTTCAAATCTTCACCCTGAGAAATTTCAAGCTCAACCTTCTTCCCAGTGACTTCTTCAAACATGTCTCTCATATCCTCTGAACTGTAGGGTCGAGGTCCAAAGACTTTGAGAACTTGCGGACTGGGTTTTCCCTGCTCGGTGAGAAGGTACTTGGAGCAAGTCTCGCCAATGTCTTTGATACTGACCATTGGGATTTTGAAATCCTTTGGGGCAATCCATGGGGATATGGTGGGCGGGTCTCCCAAGGGGATCTGAAACATGTACTCATATTCCTCTTGAAAGTGAGTACACTGAAGAATGGTCACCTCAGCGACAGAGTCTCTGAGAATTTGGTCGTTATGGTGATTCAACCGAACGAAGCCCTAAGATTTAACCATGAGTACCCAGAAGTGAGACAACGTTGGTATAATAGACTCACAATTCCGTGGTCATTCTGAGAACCTAGGCCAGAGATAATGACAAGCCTCTTGACGCTTGCCTTTTGTAAGGCATTTTTGACGTTGGTAGCTGCTTGCTTGGCCCAATCGCCCTGATCAACCTCCTCATATGTTGGGGGCGGAACATAGAGAACGGCATCGGAGCTACCAAAATCGAGGCTCTCTCCAGACGCGACATCACCCTTGACTGCCTTGAAATTAGGGTGGTCAAGGTATTCGGCCGGGGCTTTAGCAGTATCGCGGTAAATGCCACGAATTGAAGGTTTCTCTGGAGATGCTAAAAGCAGTCGGATAGTCTCCTTGCCGATCTTTGTGGATGCGGGGATGACAGTGATCTGGGGTGACATTTTGAAGTGGTGGCTCGTCGTGGCTATTTAGTTAGATTTGGGAGCGTCACTTGTGGGAGACAATTTCCTAGGGGTCCAAGGGACTTTATAGATGCATACAACAATTTATTTCTGGACTTGTGTTCCCTCGTGATGAATCTCTAAGCCTCTTTGTGCCCTATTCTGCTTGAATAACTCACCAATCATCAATTCTTGCATCTTGGCGAAACTATTGTTGCTCGAATCAGAGCAGCCGAAACACCACGATAAATGATAATGGAGGTATTCATGCCTAAGCCGGCATGTTCGCTCCGTCAGTTCACGGATGCCGCAAGCCACTTCAGGTCTCGGCTGGGAATTACTAACGCCACCAAATCATCGGCACCCCCTCTTCGCGGTTCAGAATGAGCATCCCCCTATCATCATCTCTCCTGGGTTGTATTTCTTCTCAAGGTTGTCTTTGAACATGTTTTCACAATGCAGAAACAACACTGTTCCACTTGGAGTAAAATAAACAGAGTAGCTCATGACCAAGCTTCATGTTGTACCAAAGCTGAGGATGGGATATCGTGGTCGCCCAATCGTAACCCTTCATTCAAGCCTTTATGTCACCAATATGTCTGACAGGTGGACTGTGCTGATGCTCAAGCTACGCACCACCATTTAATTAAATCACCTCATGTTGTTGACAAGTACGGATAGCATTAGCCATATCCCCAGGTATGTCAATAACGGGGGCCTTCCTTTTTGATGATATGGCTTACGGTTAGTGAGACACGTGCATTTTAAAATGAGGCTTGTCTACCCCTCACCAGCATCTTCACTCATCAGCTCGTCTTCTTGTCTTTCGACAGGCGCGTAAAGTTCCCCTATTCCTTCACATCTGCTCTGCAGAGTTCTATGCATCTCTGAGTCAGTGGCTTCACCTACCGCTTACAATCCGACTCTCCTTACATCATGACTGAAGTTGAAGTGACTGAACCTGTTACTACGGGTGATCAGTCTGCTGAGCAAAGTCTCAGGGTCCCGCAGCTATTGAAGGAGGTCAATGGCGAGGTCAAAGATGCTCCTAAAGAGATTCAAGGCTGGGAGAAAGTGATTGAGAATCTCCAGCAAGTTGTGAACAAGATCCGCAGCTCTCCCTCGCTTCAGGCCGACAGTGTGGAGACGATTATCCAGCAGTGCAAATCTGCCAGTGATCAGCTTTTGACCGTCTCGGGGAGTATCGATTTTACAAAGACAGACGCCCAGGGTAACAAGTCATGGAAAGTTGCCGTGGAACCGTCGAAAGAAGAGGAGATAAGGACCCTCTTTGGCCATATTGACCAGCTGAAATCTACTCTTGATATCCACGTGGCTATCATCCATATGTAAGCTTGAAATATCACTGACGAGGTTTCAATTCTAATAAACTTTTAGCAATCAGGACTATGAAGGCATCACCAAACCCACGCCACTGTTGGAAAGCTTGAAACTCTCATTTCAGCCAGACACGGATGAGGATCAATGTCTCCAAACACTTTTCATCACAGACCCTCTCATGGACAGACAAGTCATGAGTATTTCCAAAGGTCATAGAACACCTGGTACATTCGAATGGGTTCCCAAGACAAAAGAGTACCTGGACTGGCATACATGCCGTGGTGGCCTTCTCTGGATCTGTGGACCGCCTGGTAAAGGCAAGACTGTTTTGTCAATCTTTCTCTCTCGAGTGCTCGAGAAGACGAGACCCGAGGCTACGATCATCTGGTTCTTCTGTGACAACACCTTACAATCTCGCAACAGCGCATCCAATGTCCTCCGTGGTTTGATGACTCAGTTGATTCAGAAACACCCCCACTTACTATCATGCTTGCTTCCTACATGGAAGATGCAGGGACATACCATGTTTAGGCCTACTTCATTTGACACCCTCTGGGGGGTATTCTTCGACATGTTGAACCGGCTTAGGAATAAGGATCAAGAAGTGTGCTGCATTGTCGATGCTGTGGATGAGTGCGACGAAGAGTCTTTGTCCTGGCTCTTGCCCAAGCTGCAGGCTCTGTTCGACGGCTCTCCAGGTCTTAAGCTTATCATTGCCAGTCGCATGCAACCAGCAATTCTACCTCGGACTCTTGCAGACTTTCCCCGAATTCCTCTTGACAATCTGGAGGATGACCTCAAGGTCTACATTTCGGACACAGTAGCCCAACTCGCCAGAGGCAAAAACATTATCCAGGACTCTGCTTTGCATGACAGCATCATTGAAGCCTTTCGAGCGGGTTCGGGTGGCACGTTTCTCTGGGTCGACTATATGGCTCAGGATTTGAAGCAAATTCCCCTGGAGGAAATTGAGCAGGCCGTCTCGCAACTTCCAAGTGGTCTATATGCTGTTTATGAAAAGATCATTGAGCAAATAAAGCCCGAAACCCTAGAGACAATCGCGGACATGATCAGATGGATGCTTTTTTCCAAGCAAGCTTTGCTGGTTTCCGAGCTTTGCGATGCTGTTCAGATCCAAGCTACAGCAGATCAGAAACGAGAAGAGGTTTGCATGAGTTACGTCAAGTCTTGTGGGCATCTGCTTCAGCTTCAGGTTTATGACAGCTCTACCGCAACCTGGAATCCCCATACTCCTAAACACAAGGGGGATCTCGGCTTGATACGAGCCACATTCCTTCATCAGAGCGCAAAGGACTTTTTCCTCACCCAGAATATTGTCTGCACGCCACTCAACGCTGCTATGGATAGCACGACAGGACACACCCTCATAGCTGATCGGCTGATCGCACTCCTATACGAGCATCTTAGTGACGGCCCTGCGGATCAAACGGGGAAACTCGACCAGACCTACCTCTTGTTATACGCCATACGCAATTGGAGCTTTCACATCCAGCAGTTGGGAGAGAGTTTCGGGTCAGTGGTTTGGAAACACAAGGACTTCTTTCGCAAAGCATCAAAGGTTCGAGACGCCTGGTGGCAGCACCGCTACCCTTTTCTCAGCAACGAGCCTCAGACTGGCATGCCCTTCCTTCACATGGTTTGCGAGGAAGACCTCTTTTACATAGCCAAAGCACGCCTTGTCTCGAGCAACACCTTATTGAGGCTGAAGCGAAAACGGGACGTCAATGAGCCTTGGGGAACACACGGCCAAACACCGCTTCACCGGGCAGTACAGAAGAAGTCTTTTCGTATGGTCAAGCTCTTGTTGGACTGGGGCGCAGACGTTACCATCACCGACACTCGAATGCTCACGCCCATGCACTGGGCCATGTTTCAGCATAACAGTCAGGACAGCAAGCACCTTTACCAGATACTATCGAAAGGCAAAAAGAACAACAAGGTGTTTGAGAATGAAGCCAAATCTTATATCTCACGATCAAAGAGACAGGAGTCCATGCTTCACTTGGCTGCAAAGAACGGTAATGAGGTTTTATGCCGCGAACTCGTCGAAACGCACCATTATGATCTCGAGTGGAAGACTTCCAGGGGGAGAAGGGCGATCGAAGTCGCTTTACAGTACGGGCATATGCATCTTGCCCATCTTATGGTGAATTCCTGGGGTGCGATTTTAGCCCCTCAGGTGAACCTGTTCAGGGCTCTTATGTTTGATTCAACCAATGGACCAGACTCTATCGAGTATGGCTTGACCATGATCACCCAGGACTGGGGATGTGATATCAATGCTGCCGACGTTGAAGGAAATACACTGTTTCACTCTCGAGACTTTAACTTTGCTTCCATGGAAGCAGTCAAGACTTGCGGTTCAACTGTCGACTTTGAGAGGAGGAACGTTCAGAACCAGACCTTTCTCCATCGCAACATGGAGTGGCTGAGAGATGCCAGGCTTTTGAATCTGTTCTTGCAGCAGCCCAAGTCAGATATCAATGCCTGCGACAGCACAGGATCCACGCCACTCCATATGATTCTGGACAAGAGGATGAGCGCTGGCTTCTTGGGTCCTGAAGCGACAAGCGCAAATATTCGAATGCTTCTGGATTTTGGTGCTGATCGTTTCCAAAAAGACGGCGACGGCAGGACTGCATCTGATGTTGCGTCTGTTGTGATAGAGGATATCTCTCAGCATGAATTTCATCGCCATACGAGAGAGTTTCTCAAACAGGCAATTGAAGTCATGGAGACTTATTCGACGGTTGCGATCGATGCTCGAGAAGTCGAAATATCCCTGGATAGCGCAAAATGGCCTGATCTTGGCGAAAAGAAAGCTGAGCCACCGAAACAGCCACCGAAACAACCTTCGGCGTCGTCTACCGAGAAGAGAAAGACAAGAGTACCGAAATAGCTAATGCAGAAGAGTATCCAAGCTTTTCGCATCAGCTTTCTTCAACAATGACGATGCCGAGACTGATTAGTTAGTTGTGACGTTGGCCATGCGAGCACGCGACTTGGCAAAGTCTGGGCAATGCGACAAGGTTTGCATCCATCAGTAGCTGCAACGCCATACGGACCCAGTCATGACATACGCCAACGCTCTGCGCCTCACTAACTGTTATAACTTGGAGCTGCAGTGGCGTTATGACGGAAACTATCGACGAACCAAGTTTATTATGTTGGAGGACTTGATAATGGTTGCAATGCCGAGATTGTCCATGTCATAGGCGGCATTTTACAGATATATATACGACATGTGGTTTCTTTCTTACTTAATTTTTTATCATCATCTTAATTAATATCCCAACAAGCACTTGGAATTTAATACTCATTCTATAATCACTGTATCACCAAACAATCTAAGTCAGAGCAACCTACGAGTTATCATCCCACTTCAAATCAACTCTACCTACCAACACATTCAACCAAACAACCCAATTACAAACACAAATTGATCCAAAATGTGTCTTCCCTTCAGAAGAAACAAGGGCTATAGCTCCGGTGGTGGCGGCATGATGGGCGGCGCTCGCCCTGTCAAGGAAGTTCATCACCATCATCACGGCGGCGGCGGCGGTCGCATGGGTGGCGGCGGTATGGGTATGGGCGGAGGACGAATGGGTGGAGGCGGAATGGGCGGTGGAATGGGCGGTGGAAGACGTATGGGAGGCGGAATGGGAGGATTAGGAGGCATGATGGGTGGAGGAAGACGAATGGGTGGACGTCGATGCTGAGCGAGGCCTGGACTTTAAGATTTAGAGTTCTTTGTATTATTACTGCAGAGCGTTGAACGAATAGACGATTGAGAAACAAGTATTGGTCCAATATGCAAGGCAGATGCTAAAATATCTCAGCCTCACTCACTGATCCTCTGCATCTCATGTCCCATCGGTACTTGCTGCGTGGCACAGTGAATTCCCCCACCAAGTTTCGGAAGTGTATTCAAATCAACCTGAACAATCTCTCGATCAGGAAAACACCGGCAGAATAATGTATACGCCTCATCGTCAAGTTTTCCAACTCCAAATCGAGGCATGATTAGGCCTCCATTGACAAGATAGTAGTTGACATAAGAAGCAACAGCCACCTCCCAGAGCTCGCCTGGAAGGTCATTGGGATGAGGCTCTTCGACTTCAATAACTTCTAAGTGATTTCCTTGGCAGTCTGTTTCTCTGTTCAAGATCTCCTTCGCCTCTTTATAAGCTTGGATGACACAAGGCTCCGCCCGCTTTGATGGCCGACTGAGGAGAACTTGGCTCTGTTTGATAAATCTTGCAAGGGCATCGATGTGGTAATCAGTAATTTCGTACCCTTTGACTCCAGGAATCCATATGGTCTTTTTGATTCCAAATACATTGGAAAATGCCTCTTCAAGTTCTTCCTTTGATCTTCCAGGGTTTCGGTTTGGATTGATAATGGAGCTCTCAGTTGCCAAGAGAGTTCCCTCTCCATCAACTTCTATAGCGCCGCCTTCACTTATGAAGCCAGCGTCAATGATTGGGATATTCTTCCCTTTTGGGGTAGACAATGTTTCTTTTTCATTCGCAAGGTCCATGACCGAGCTTTCCGGAATCTGAACATCTTGGGCGACTTTCTCATCGCCTGCACTTGGCAGCTTTGATCCCCAGTAGTTAAATCCCAGCTTGAGACCAGTAGAACGGCCGTTGCTCCTCCCATGAACAAATATCGGCCCTGTATCGCGGATCCAAAGCTGGCTTGCGTTCAGTGGCTGCACGGTAACATTTTGAGAGACTGTCCGAGACGCTTGTTCCACGTTTTCCTTTCGAGTAAACATGGTTACTGGCTCAAACCTAGCGATAGCATTTGAGATGGCCGAAACTTCGGCGCGCGCTTTCTGCAGGATCTCGGCGTCTTGGATGGAGTTCGAGTCTGGCCAGACGGTTAAAGACTGCGCGTGTTTGTGCCATTCTGGTGGCATTTTGTAGTCAGATGATATATGAACCGAAGCCGACGACATGGCAAGCCTGAATGAAGTTTTGATGGATCTTTGAAGGGCTCTAAGCATTTTTGGGCAGAATGTGAGCGATTTTTGGCAAGAGTAATAACTATACGGATAGCTCGGTTGAGTTTTGTTTGTGGAAAAAGAAAGCTATGGAAGAAAAGAAGCTTGAGGATGTACAAGATAACAAACACGAGTTCTGTGAAACTTGATGGCTAACCCCGCTGTTACATCACATCGATCTACAATATGATATGTCAGTTACCATGCCTTGCATGAGGCTACTATTGGCTATCCCAAGATATTTATTCTCTTTTTAGTGATCACTCAGGTCCAGCAACTTTTAACGACAAGCAGTATAAATCGTGGCTGCATATCGGCGATCGCCCATTTGCTATGTCGTTTGAATTGACGAGAACTCGAGTGATCAGGTCTCACTTCATGGATCTGCAATTGAACAAGGATGTCGAAAGTGTCCAGTGAAAGAGTAGATCTTAAGAAGATTAGATCTCAAGAAGGGACAGCGGAATAGAGATATGTCTTAATCACAGGACAACTATTTCCTTATCAGAGTCACGCGATACATCACCAGAGTGATGAGCAACTGGAGCGGGTGGGGCTATCAACTAACAGAGTAGGTAGGCAACAGAATCCTACGCAGATAAGAGTCTATCGGCTCTAAAATGCCGTTACCTATTCATCGACTTACAAAGGTCCCTGTATCACCGGAGATCCTTGCTCCAAATCAACGGAACTTATGTTTTTCAGTTTGGCCGTGATGCCTTATTAATCTGAAACAGGAAGGTGGCTGAACGCATAACAAAAGTATATGAGAACTCAAAGCCCCGCGCCAACTTTACCAAAACAACAACATCCCACGATCACCAGAAATGTGGTTTTCTCAATGCGCTGCTGCCCTTCTGGCTTTCACCGCCGGAGGAAGCGCGTACAGTATCCCAGTTCTCTCCGCTCGGTCCTCAACCTTGGACTCAGGATCCATAAAAGTTCACAACCTCTCGGTTCCCGTCGATCATTTTCACAATGAGTCTATCTACGAACCTCATTCGGATAAAAAGTTCCCTTTGAGATATTGGTTCGATGCGCAGTATTATCGCAAAGGTGGTCCTGTCATCATCCTCGCTTCCGGGGAGACGTCAGGTGAAGACCGAGTTCCGTTCCTTGAACATGGCATTCTAAAAATGCTTGCCAACGCGACTGGCGGTGTTGGGGTTATTCTTGAGCATCGATATTACGGCACCAGCCTTCCTGTTCCGGATCTCAAGACCAAGAACCTGCGATTTCTTTCAACTGAGCAAGCGCTCGCTGATACTGCGTACTTTGCCCAACATATCGAGTTCCCGGGTCTCGAGAAGCACAATTTGACCGCTCCAAACACGCCATACATTATTTACGGAGGAAGTTATGCAGGCGCTTTTGCTGCTTTTGCGAGAAAGATTTATCCTGATGTCTTCTGGGGCGGTATCTCTTCATCTGGTGTCACAGCAGCCATCATCGATTACTGGGAGTACTTTGAGGCAGCGCGTCTCTTCGCACCAGGTGACTGCGCAAAGATCACACAAAAGCTCACTCAAGTCATTGACAACATCCTCCTCAGTGACGACAAAGAGGAGAAGAAACAACTCAAGGTCACGTTTGGTCTCCTTGGACTTCGTGATGACGACTTCGCTTCAACCATCAGCCAAGGCATCCAAGGCTTGCAAGGGAACAATTGGGATCCTGCTGAAGATTATCCCGATTTTGGGGTTTACTGCAGCAGCGTTTCTTCCGATGATGTTCTCTACGCGAGTACAAGATCGTTCGCACCTTATGTCGAGAAGTGGCTCTCATCTCATGGCAACAAGGGCGAGATCAAGTATCTGACGAACCGTTTCCTCAACTACATCGGCTACGTAAGATCAAAGGTCGAGAGCGATAAAAAGGGAAGCTGCGCAGACAAGACCTTGGATGAATGCTACTCCATTCGCGGGTCAATCAATGAGACTGCTCCTGATCAGGGATCATCTCTACGTCAATGGACGTACCAGACATGCACACAATGGGGATACTGGCAGACAGGCTCTGGTGCTCCCAAAGGACAACTGCCGATGATCTCACGCCTTGTCGACGTTGAATACTGCACCATCCCCTGCCGTGAAGAGTTCAATATCACAACCCCACCCAACGTCGAATCTATCAACAAGCTCGGCGGCTGGAACTTCAGTTACCCACGTGTAGCATTCATCGATGGTGAATACGATCCTTGGAGGGCTGCCACTCCTCACAAAATTGGTCTTGCGCCCAGAGAGTCTACCGTCAGTGAACCGTTTATTCTGATTCCTTACGGAGTACACCATTGGGATGAGAATGGTTTGGCTCCCGGTGCTGCTGAGGATGGATTGCCTCCTCCTGCTGTTGTTAAGGCTCAACGGGATATTGTTGACTTTACAAAGGAGTGGTTGGAGGAGTGGGAGAAGGAGAAAGGAAATTCCTCTGAGGACCTTTGAGCTGATCTTACTTGACAAGCATTAATATTCTCTAGATATATTTAACGAAGACTTTGATTGTAGACTCATCGTAGCCTGGTAATACAATTCTGTGATATTGACTGAGCTTCGCTACTATCCTTAATATCAGGCCTGATGATAATACAGTCAACTGAACCAAAGCAAGTTAAGCAAGACATTCACAAGAAGCATTTGATACGAACAGACATTGACAATCAATGTAGTTGAATTATATTGGACTCTAGGTCACTATTTACAGCAGAAGATTCAAATTCATCCCAAATGGGATGGACAGGCTTTTGATCCTTATAAAAACCTTTTTACACAACCACGCACAGCGCGTTGCTTAGTTGGCAAGGTCACGAGCGTGACGGCGAGCCTGCTTGGCCTTGCAGTCGGACTTCTTGGCCTTGGGAGGCTGAGGGTAAGACTGAGCACCGAACTTGGGAGGAGCACCACCCCAAGGAGCAGACTGAGCATCGAACTTGGGAGGAGCAGGAGGAGCACCACCCCAGTTGGGGGGAGCACCCCAGTTACCGAAGTTGGGGGGAGCACCACCCTGCTGGCCCTGCTGAGGCTGTTGACCTTGCTGAGGCTGCTGGGGCTGTTGAGGCTGCTGAGGCTGCTGAGGTTGTTGACCCTGCTGAGGCTGCTGGCCTTGCTGAGGCTGTTGACCTTGCTGGGGCTGCTGGCCCTGCTGAGGTTGCTGGGGCTGCTGGGGCTGAGCGGGAGCAGCAGGGGCGGAGCCAGAGTTGGAACCAGACTGCTTGCCCTGAGTGGACTTGCCACCAATGGTCATGGCAGGGCCGGGGATGGGGTAGCTGGTAGGGTTGTTGTAGAGATCGAACAAGATACCCTTGTCGGAAGGAGTGTACAGAGCAGTTCCGAGGGTACCCTCAGGGAGCTCAGAACCAGAGCCAGTGATCTCAATGTTGATGCACTGGGGGTAGTTCTGGGCACCGTTCTGCTGGTTGGCAGAGTGGAGGGCGATGATCTCGTGACGGAGAACGTAGTTACCGGGCTTGATGCTGGTGGGGATGGTGACGTCCCAGCTGTTGCCGTTGGAGATCAGGGTGTCAGAGGCGTAGGTGCCGGGGTTGCCAGCAGAGACGAGACCAGCCTCGGCGATCTTGAAGAACTTGAGGCTGCCCTTGTCAACGGAAGAGCAGCTGGAAGAACCGCAAGAAGCCAACATGTCGATGACGGGGCCCTTGTGAGACTCGGGCCAGGTGTCCCACTTGAGGGTGATCTTGCCACCGGCAGCAACCTTGGCGGTCTCAGCACCGGCCTTGGCTGACTTGTGGCAGATAATGTCACCAGAGCTGTAAGCCTCGGGGCCGACGAAACCGTTGTCGGTGGCGCCGTTGGACCAGGCGATGCGGCTCTTGGGGGGGTTCTCGTAGGGACCGCTGCTGGGGTTGTAACCCTCGAATTCCTTACCATCGACGGTGATGGAAGCAACGTGGCCGTGGGCAGCAACACCCATGGCACCGACAACAGCGGCGAGGACAGTCTTTTGCTTGAGCGAAGGCATCTTGACGGTTGTGTAACAAGGAGTTTATTGGTGAGAGAGTGTGTTGTTTTTGGTTCCGGCTGGCGGTATTAAAATGAATGAAGTTACTTCTGTCAAAGAAGAATAAAAGAATGTGCAAGGAGCAAAAGGGAGTGTGGAATTAACTGCTGAATGAGCCTGGTGAGTGAGGAGGAAGAGAACAAAGGGGAGGAGGAACGGGCGGTTTATATTCATGTTGATCCAAGACCCTGGCAGTGGGTAAAGAGGAATGTTTCCTCGTTGATAGACTCAGGGGGTTGCATCTTCGTGTCGATATGCCAAGGGTGATGGATGTAGGGTTGCATGGTGTTTGTTAAGGCTGTTTCAGCCCCTGGGAACTCATGGGTCTTGTTAAACAAGATATCCATAAGCAGATCGAAATATTACTTTGACGTTGATACAATTAAGTTTAGTGCAACATCACCCGTAATTGCTTACCCAATAATGGCCATGATATTCATTCTAGCTGGCTTCTAGATCGTCATTAAACCCTGAATGTTTAAACGGTTGAAACAAAGTTACAGTTATGACTATGCATACAGAGTAGTATATACTGGTTTACGAGTTAATTACAACCAGATATTTTCTGTTTCTAGCAATCTGATAGAAAGGAACTGACAGATTCACATGTACCTGAAACGGTGGCAGAAGACGAGATGGAAAAAGCACAAGCGCTCTTTGTTCCTGCTTTAGCGCCGGCCCCATCTCATTCATAACAAGGATCTGTCAAACGGTGATATTTTTCCGCAAGTCCCCATCCTCTCTTACCCATGTCAGTCTTGGCTCTTCGGTCAGTCCTGAGACGATGGAGTCTTCTCTCTACCATGTACATGGATTAATTACTCGCTTCCAAGACGCTGCAAGTTCATACATCTAGATTTAACCGCTGAGAACGCCCTACTCAGATTAACGGAAGCATGGCCCGAAGACCCAGATTCTCAGGTGGCGTCAACTAACTAATTCTGATTGACAGGTCAGTTGACAGTTTGTGATCCACGTCTGGCCGAGTGAACCGATCGCGGTGGTATTTTATGGTGAAACGGTATGAGCTTCAAGATGACTCTTCAAACGTCAAACAGGTCACCCACCCTACAGCGAGTGAATGACAAGTCTTGGTTTGTTTCTACAGTCAGTTCATGTCCAATAATCTTGTACTATTCTGTACCAACCCAACAAATGACTTTTATATCGCGTGACTCTGCCCTCCAAGAGATAGCGGTGTAAAATGATGGGACCGTGTGATCATAAACTCATAGCCGCGCAGTCACTGTATTTCGAATTCGCATTGCCGGCGCTTGTCGCTAACTAAGTTTTCCATCAAAAGGTCAAAGCTTCCCAACGCATTGTCATTCCTACTCTAAATTGTAACCTCTCTTCCCGTGTAATTTCCCAAGCCCCTTTCACACTTGGCAGTTTAATTTCCGACCCGCGATATCCCATCAATAAACTGCATCATCGCGAGGAGAAAAGGAAAAAAAAAAGAACAAACCAAGACACACGTTTCCAAGACTTTCTCTGATAGGGAGAGAGAAAAAGACCTGTCAATGACGACGCAACTTGAGACACAGGGGCCGCCTGTGCAGGGATCTGTCGCCGGTGGGATGCTGAAACCTGACAACCTTGGCGAGGAACAAAGAGGAGATGACAGTGAGGCACAGGACGAGACTGAAAGCGAGGGGCCGTTGAAGCCGAGTTTGCAGTTTACCGGCCATCAGCTCTTTTACGTCTTTGGTCTCGACGGTATAGGCGCCATGGCTGTGTCCGGGGGTGTGAACTTTGCGCTTGCTTACCGTGAGTTTTTTAAAGTTTACCTGGGGTTCAATTGAACGACAATACTGATTTACGGGGTAGCAATGTACACCACGCAAGACACCATCAGGAACCCAATACGGTTGTTTCAACTACCAAACACATTATCAGGCGATGCAGCTGTAACAATCATCGTCCAATGCATTCTCACATGGTTCGTCGAGATGGGACTTGTCAGATACGACCTCTCGAAACGCTCTGTTCAGCCGATTGGCTTTGTTCCTGAGCCGTCGCATAAGTGGCTGAGATGGCTGTTTTTCCTCCCGCCACCAACTGACGTAGAGGCCCAAGAAAAGGAGCCTCAGACGAAATCCAAGGGGGGTTCTGTGCTCATGACCGTTGTGCAGGGAGCGTTACGAGGCTTCATGCTCGCCGTGCCGAGCTTCTTTATCCTCTGGCCCTTGTCCGTGGGGATTCTGACGACCCTCGGTTCGCGCGATGGCTGGGATTGGCGGTACGAAAATCGCTGGACACCGCAGGTTTTCAAGGCTATTCTGGGCGGTGTTCTGGGATTGCTGACTACACCGTTGATGGCTCTGTTTTGGCTCATCAAGGCCGGTTGGGAGGGGAATGATGAAAGGGCTGAGGCGAGGGATTCGCGACGGAATCAGTATGCTGAGGCAGGGAGGTCGGCCGGGTTGTAGACGTGCACTCATGGCACCAAAAGTGACGTCAATTGTTTGAATGGATCAACGACATCAGAATAACACCACCACAAATGATCTGGAGCAGGATTGGGATGGGAACATCTGCATGGGATTAGACAAGAACAAGAGGCTCAGCGCCCATAGATTACGACAGAATGAATTTATATAGAGTAATAGAGTAACCATGAATCGCATTGCACGCTATCCCCGCGCTGAGTATGATCCCAAGTGTAGGGTGGCTTACGCGATTTTCCTCAACCAACTGAACAAACCAACCTGAGCTCACGACAATGTGCACATTCATTGTTTTTAGTTGTTAGCATTTGAATATTATTTTTGTAGTCATTTCCTAGGCTATTTTTTCTTTAATCAACAGTCCAGATTATCTGCAATTACATTCGCTTCGGATTCACAAACACCATCACTTCCTCAAACGCCTTAACCAACGACGTCCCCAATGCTTCAATCATGGTCCATATCCGATGCGGAATATACTGGATCAACCAGAGAATACCCGCGCCAATATACCACAAACATGACCCAAGAGTGCCGAAAATTGCTTTCAGCACATCGTAGCTTGTCTTGCCAAAAGATACAATAAATGCGCCGATTGCCTTGGGGGCGTCCACAAAGATGGCGCGAACAAGGTAGCAGAAGCCATCCCAGATATCCGTTAGAGTAATCCCGCGCAAAAATGTCACGACTGCCATGACCGCTGTGTGAAGGAGAGAGAACAGTTTCACGAAGATGGCGATTATCGCTTCGCCAATGCTCTTGAATCCTCCTCCGATCCATTTGAGAACCGTCATCGTAGCACCCGGTATCCTCTTCAACACCTTCCAAATCGCCAGAACGACGCTCTTCAAAAATGACGGAATCTCCTTCACACCCTTCCAGAAAGCTTTTCCGGCGCGTTTGATGTGGCCAGGCATCTCAATCACTTCCTTCTTAATCTTCCCCGGTAGTTCCTTGAAAAACTCCTTTACACGATGGCGACGCTTCCAAGCACGGCGACAAATCTCCTGGGGCAATTCCCAGACTAAAAGCTTTGGCAAGTCCCAGAGCAGAATTCTGATGAATTTGAAGAGTCTTTTTCCAGCTCGCCGCACTCGGTCCATTTGTTTTTGGTGGACAGCCTTCCATCGTTTCAACGCGCCGCCGCGAGCAGAAGGGAGGAATTGCACAATGTCGCGGTGACCGTTCGTAGCAGCGAGACGTAGAGCGAGCGCTCCATCGGGCGCGATTAGATCGTGTTTGGCCTCGTAGTCCTGGATCAGTACCTTGACCAGGGCCAAATGACCGCGCTCAGCAGCTACCATCAATGGTGTACGCTCAGGCAAGTCCTCGAGCTTAACCCTCCTGTCGTCATCTCTTGCGCGACCAAACTCATTGACGCTTGCGCCGAGTACGACAAGACGGCTCACCATGGGTAGCTTGCCAACACGGACAGCAGCATTCAAGGGCGTCTCGCCCCATCGACTTGTAGTATCGGGCGACACCCATCCACGGGCGATAAAGTCGGCGACGACGTCATCGTGACCGTTTTCGATGGCGGAAAAAAAGGAATCAACGATATCGGACTCGATTCGGTAGGCTTCATGGTAAGCTTCCCAATCTGCGTCGGCTGTGAGGCGCTGGAGGTTCGTCGCGCGACTGGAGGGGGAGTAAAGGATGGGAAACTCGACGCTTGAGGCGGCTTCGATTCGTCTTAGGAGGTCGTCATTGTTGGTGGGTGAGTATGTTGGGAGGGGAAAGTCTGATGATGCAGAAGATATCGAAGTCATCTGAGGGATGGGAAGCGTTGAGTGATGATTGACTATCCCGAGTGAAGGGGATGGTTTATATTTGAACACATGTCGACTTTGGTGGCTTTCCTCAAGGCGGAATCTGCTGATGTTTGTTGTAATTCATTGTATTGGCTGTGTTGAAGCCATGCCGAGGTTGCGGAAATGCGGGCAGAGTCCTGTCCTGGAGGACTTTTCAGCTGGTGTCTCTGCCACCGCCAGTGGTTGATACGCTAACCTACAAGGGTTGGTTTGTGACATTTAGCGTGGGCTGCCTGTAGGGCTGATACTGAGAGTGTCCCATTTGTCGGGCATAGCCACGTTGTTTTTAGATGCAACATTCTGGTTGGGAAGATGCCTGTTTTGTTTCTTCCAGCTTGTCGGGTGTCTGCCGTTAGTTTCAACTCAACCGTGCTCTCAGCACCGTGGGTGTCATTTGCAGAGGAACAAGATCCATCGGGCTCAATCGCATAAAGACGCTGAGCTTATTAGAATCATTTCATCGGTGGTTTGGCATGGGTAGTCATAAATAGGCATTTTATAACTTCGGTATAGAAAACCCAACTTCATATTCGCCCAGTTCATAAGTCAATTGACCTCTTGTGAAAAGCAAGTGCAGTCAGCTTGAAAGCTCAATCAGCTTCAACAACTCAATCACTGTTGAAAATTACAATTGTATCTCATCAAGTCCCTGGATATATTTGCAGATCTAATTCGTTTCCCCAGACTATAATAACAAACATATGCTCATCCATGCCCATCCTCCTCAACCCTGTTCTTATCTCAAGGTTTCGATCTGCCCCACCTTGACGACAACATCACCACTTCTATTTGTCATCCTCCAATATCATGATCCATCTTCTTTCATTCAACAACTCGGTAACCTAAACTCGCCATGACACTCATCAGAACTACCACCAATAAAACCCTCAAAGGCCACAAGGCCATCATCTTCGCAACTACTGAACTACCCCAGTCTCAAATCGACGCTATTCAGAAACAATTCCCCGGTCTCACGATCAAGATATTTATCAAGCCATGGGGTGCACCTTTGGATCCTGATTTCAAGGAAGAAGAGTGGAAGGATACTACTGTTTTGATGACGAGTACTCTGTTGCCAAAACCAGAGCAAGTGCCAAATCTGCAGTATGTTCAGCTCACGAGCGCTGGTGCGAATCAGATTATCAAGGAGCCTCTCTTTACAGACACCAAGATTCCTTTTTCAACGGCTAATGGAGTTCATGGGTGAGTTGACAATATGAGAGTTGAGAGGGTGCTGACAGCGTAGACCTCAAATTGCGGAGTGGATTATTGGAACGTATCTGTCCCATAGACTTCATTGTAGGTTGCTCGATACCATCCTAGTTCATGATCTGAGCTGACATTTTCCAAGTGAAGGAATACTCAAAGCTTCAGGATGAAGGAAAGTGGAAGCCTCTTCGGCAAGGGCCCCAAGATACAGCTGGAAAGCGAATGTATGAACTTCCCCTTCTTAATGTGTCCCTATTGACACTTTGCAGTGGCATCTTAGGCTATGGCAGCATCGGCCGTCAGACAGCCCGTCTATCCAAGGCTCTTGGTCTAGACGTACACGCATACACTCTTCATCCCCGCAAGACCCCTGAGTCTCGCCGTGACAACTCCTACACGCCTCCTGGCCTTGGTGACCCAGAGGGTGAATTTCCTAGCAAGTGGTTCTCTGGCGGCTCAAAGGAAGACATACATGCATTCCTTGATTCAGGACTTGATATTCTCGTTGTCTCTGTACCCCTAACTGATAAGACCAGAGGTCTAATCTCCAAGCCCGAGTTTGGGATTCTTGGAAACAAGGGGACTTTCTTGATCAACATTGCGAGAGGGCCAATTGTTAATACGAATGATCTTATTGAGGCGCTGAATTCGGAGACTATCAGGGGCGCTGCGCTTGATGTCACTGATCCAGAGCCTTTGCCGGAGAACCATCCCTTGTGGAGTGCTAAGAATGTTACAATTACGCCTCATATCAGCGGCTCTTCTTCGTTCTATTACGCGAGGTTGCTGGATATCTTTAGGTTGAATTTGGAGAGGTTGAGCCAGGGCCGGAATGATTTTATTAACAAGGTCAACAGGAAAGAGGGCTACTAGGAACAAGACATCTGAAGCTCGGATAGCACATGCATTGAGAACAAAATTTAAAGGCTAAAAGTCTTTCTCCGTTTTCGAACCATCTGAATCGCTACTAAAAGTCAAGGCTAAACCGCTGGTCGCTAAAGCTAAGATACAAAGTCGTTGCTTGCTCGATGCTTGTTAAATCTATATTCATCGTCAACGGAGTTCATCAAGTCCTTCTCAGTTCAAGACGTACCTCCTGCACCGGCTTCACCGTGATGACCTTTGACGTGGTCATCTTCCCTCCTCTGAAGCTGTACTGAAACTTCCACCCACTGCACGCAGCACCATGGTTTCCGTACCGATCCACAACGACGACGCCGCTCTTGAGATCACCATATTTGCGTACCATGCGCAGAACGGCATCTTCGGCGGCTTCTTTGGGCGAGAGACCGTTGCGCATGCCCTCGACGGCTTGGTAGCATGGGAGGAAGCGCATCATAATGTCACCATCGCCTGTGGCGCCACAGCCACCAATGTCGCTGTCGACGTAGGAGCCGCTTCCGACGATGGGACCGTCGCCAACGCGGCCGGGGATCTTGTGAGATGCGCCGTTGGTGGTGGTGCCGGCGGCCATGGAGCCGTCACTGTGGATGGCGATGAGGGAGAGGGTGTCGTGTCCGGTTTGTTTTTTGGACTGTTTGCTTGTCTGGAGAGTTGCCAGTGGTTTATAGGGACCGCAGGTTGATGCTGGGTTGGGGCTGACGTTGACGCGGTAGTTGGGCTGGCATTTCTTGGCCTTCCAGTCTCTGCACTGCTTCTCAGAGTTCTTGGTGGTGAGATTTGTAGTCTTGAAGCCGTTCTGGATGGCAAACTCGGTAGCTTGATCACCTGCGAGCATAGAGTGGGAAGTATGATCGAGGACATATCGAGCAACAGAGATGGCACTCTTGACGCGCCTCAAAGCAGCCACAGCGCCAGAATTCATACTCCGACCATCCATGATCATCGCATCAAGCGTAGTCTCACAGTTCTCATCAGGGGACCCCCCAAAACCAACACTCCCATCGCACTGATTGTTCTCACACGTCAAACCTCCGATTTCAACCGCGTCAAGGGCAGAAGCTTTCTTGCCCTGCAGCGCCAGAAACGCCGCATCCGTAGCAGCAGTAAAATCACCGCCCCAAGTGTTGATGACAAATGGAAGACCGGGAGTCTTATCGGCGAGCGTAAAGGCCGAGAGGGAGAGGACGCCCACGAGAAGAGAGAGAGAAGACATGGTTGGTGGTGTTTGAAGAAGGTTGGAATTTGCAGGACGAGTGGCGTTTCTTATACGACGTTTCGAAACAGACGCCTTTGATACCTAAGCGTAACCTTGGACAACGCTATAGCTAGATAAGCCAATTGTTGCACCAGACCGGCACTTAATACCAATTCAGGCTGTTTCGATGAAATGTGACGAGCAGGGATATTTGGATGACGCACGGCCAAGTGAGACCGTATTTGTACCCCTCATTCCAAGTCTCATTCCAATCTTGAAGTCTTACTTTTTTAAAGCTTGTTAGTGAATGTGACAGATAAAAATTAAAGGATCGTTGCATATAGCAATTGATACCGCGCTGCACAGTTACATGCTATAAAATGGTTGCAGTCGAGTTTGACTTTGATACTGTGTCGGAATGTCTCGCTAGGGCTGGTCATGTTTATGATGCTGTGCTAGGTACACAGTCTGGCATATACAGATTGTTGTGACACCAAAGTTACTCGCTTATTCGAATCTGTCGCTCTCGGTGCAGCTTGTCAAAGCGATACAGGTCCATGCAACCGAGTCTGAGTACCACACCTTAGATTGGCGATGACCTGCTTGTTCACATCAATCGCGTTTTGACGACCTTCAGTGGTTCATTCCACGTGTCCGAGTTTTGCAAGCTTTGGGCTCAGTATGATCTTAGTTGGCTTCATGCACGGATCCGTGGTGTGCAACACCAATGTCAGGACATCCTCCCTCACAGTATGTCGAGTCAGCTTATTTTTGAGCTTAATTGTCTAGCTAAGTATCTTCGCAATGACTTGTGTTTGCTCTTGCTCGCTGATTTGCAACTCACCGACCAGGAGCATGTATTTCTTGAAGCTGCAACCAGGGACAGATAGAAAACTCCATTCAGCTCTCAAGATGATGCTGATTAGCCTCTTTCAGTCCCAACGACTGATTGAAGACTTGCTCCCTCCAGCCTCATTAATGAATTCATTCCCAAAGGCCTGACATAGAAGCATGCACGACCGCGCAAGTCAAGTCACAGATGTTCAAACCAAGACTCTCAACTGGATATTTGACAACTTACCCATCGAGCAGCCTCTCCGCCAACCTTCAGAACTGTTATCTCCAAATCCAGATCTTCTTGAGAAAGGATTTCCTAGCCTTTGGGCCAAGTTACGGCTGATGATTATCAAGAGACGAATAACTTTGCTCTGGACCGCCTGAGATTATGCAGATTGCGATATTATTCCAACTATCGCACAGTCCGTGACTGGTTAATGGACGATAGAGTAGGAAAACGTCTTGAGCCACTACATACCTCAAACCTTGACACTCATATTCGTCTTCTGACATCATATGCATTGTTTGAAGCATTGTGAAGAATATGATATAAGCCCTATTCCTTGTTATCTTGATAACAAGGGCCTTTGTTTTTGGGTAGCTTAGTGTAGCGGTCTTCCGCGACAAGCATCCTCTTTAAGAGATTGAGCATCATCAACGCTTTTTCAGAGATGGACAAGGCCCTCTCTTAACCCTGGCTTCAGAAACCCTCGGATCCGCATGATAATTGGGCGAAGAGTACGTTTGGGGCTTATGAAGTCAAGATAAAAGCTCCGCCTATTCGCTGCCCATTCCCTTTGTCTTGCTGTCAAGTTTGGTCTGGCGGACTATGTCTGCCCAGAAGTTGCAAATTTGAGTCAAGCAGTAGTAGTCGAAGAGGGAGAAGGATAAGACGGATCTACTCCGTTGCTTTCCTACGCTGCAGAATCTCTCTAATCTGGTAGCAAGACCATCTTCCTCGTCTCATTATCCAAACTCATTTATTGTCTTCTCAACAACCTACCACGCATCAATCCAGCCAAATCACGAGTACAAACACTTCATCAAACACTTCATCAAACACAGACCAAGTACCCCATGGATATCTGTTCTTCGTCACGATCCTGGTGACAACCCCATTTGTTTGTTGATAGTTGGAGCTTGACATGTTCTGAGGCCTCACAAAGCCGGATGTCGAGTTGACCGTATCCTACAGTAGTCGAGTTGACTCAAGGTCGAAGTCCTCCGCATGTGCCTGTTCAGCCAGAGTTGCGAGAAACACTGGGTTGTTGATCTACTCTTTATGAAAAGGACCGGCAGATACGGCGTAACTACTAACTTCCTTGTTAACGTGACCAAAAACACCTTCAACGGGAGCTGAGTTGGGTCAAGAACCCCGTGGACTGAGGAACCAAGTGTGCTTATCAACAGTTGAGCACGCCAGATCACGAGGCTGAAAGAGGTAATTGCTGGATAGGACTGATTCGTAGCTCTGGCATGCAAGAGCAATTTGTTACTGCCGTACAAGACGCAAAGTGACAAACTTAGGATCGCAATTTATTGCAAGGATATGAAGCATCAAATGACGCTCTAGCTGGGAATTATCACCCGAAACACCAAGAAGATCTCCCTTAACTATCCTCCACATCATCCATAATCACAATCACATTCCCCTACGTATAGGCCCAAGCCGCAAATTGATCTCCTGCAGTCTGAATTGCAACCCCTTCAATACCCAGACATCCCTTCCCCTTGAAAGACTTGGTTGTCGCCTTGAGAACCGCCCCCTTCCTGACCGGGACATTCCTCCCCATCGGACAAGCCCAAAGTCCTGGCGACCCGTTATCAGGGGACCACATGAGTACCGTCACTGGCATCTTGCAGTCCGAGATGATGTGCGCAGGATGAAAGCCGCCCATCTGGGAGCCTGGGGGTCGGAGGGCCGAGTGCGCGGATGGGTAGGATACGACGCCGTCTGGAGCGACAAAGATGAATTGACCGCCTGGGACTGCGGCCTGTTTGTGTGAGAAACTGCCTTGTACGATGGGTGATGCGACTTACTGCGAGACCGGTCATGTTCCCATTAACTTGTGTAGAGGTTCCATCAGGGCAATCGGTAGCGTTATCGAGACCGCAAAAAGTACTGGGTTGAGCGGCGCCGATGATGAAAGCTTTATTCCTTGCATTGATGATGCGTGCGTGAATCTGCGGAAGAGACGGCGCGAATACGGACAAAGTGTAGTACGCCTTTACAGCGACGATGGTGAAGAGGAGGAGAGCGAGTGGCCTCATGGTTGCGGACTGCATAGCCTGGATTGAGTTTCAACATGAATTGTGGAATTCGAAGATGTTGACGGGTGAAGGCGGTATAAAGTTAAGATGTTGAGTGGAAAAGGATTTGTCAGGAGTTGAGAGATTGGACGAGATGAAAGCGTTGAAACAAGAAGGAAGGAGCGACCCTTTTCTACCTGATGCCTCGTTTTCGTGGTTAAATCTCGCAGCGATGCCTTAAAAAGAAGACATCATCTAAAACATGCCATAAATGCCTAGTTCTCATCATTAATCTTTGGTCAACTCGCGATAGAGGCTGCGCATTACTTGCCTTCCGCGCATACCTGTCCTTCCTTGAGGACCCTGAACACACGTACACCACAACTCGTCATCTGGAACCTCAACACCGAAACCCTGAGATGCGATAAGCTCGTGTCCACGTTCCCCAGATCGAATGACGCGGCCCGATGATGCTCTAAAAGTACAATGCATGGTTGACGCCAGGGCCGGTAAGACCGAGGACACAATAGATCGTGTTGACCATGGGCCTGCTTCACCACGGCCATGGATCCGGTCCATGCCAGCTGAAAAGTATCACCAACAGTAACAGTTACTAATTGCTTGCTTATATTGTGACCAAGAAAATAACTCATACATCATGTCTACTGTTTTCCAGCGTTTCCTTTTAATCTAGCAATCAGTCCTAGAAGCTTCGCCTTCAAAGCTTTACCTTGCGCCTCGTCAGCGCCCACAAATCTCCTCACTAGAATGTTATACAATCCTCCAAATGCCAAAGCAATCGCTGTTGATGTAAAGATAATGACATTATAAGGCATGCTGAAATCCGGAGTGGGTAGATACAGCAGTAGCGTTGTGGTGCGGATGTTGAGAACCTTGGGTTCCAGTGTTGTAATAACAGCGGCAGCCACGTCGAAACCGCGGTTGGCGTCTGGCGGATACTCGGTGTATCGTAGAATGGACTTTTCGAAATCATAGGTAAGGAAAACGGTGCAGTGTGGTGGAATGCGCATGAGAAGCTCAAGTTGTGTACCGCGTGCACGGTCGAGTGCGGGGCGATAGTAGATCTCCTTGATCAGGTCGCTCGAGTTTGACGAGGGAGCATCGGCGATACGGGCCGACAGGGTGTGAAGATAGATGCGCATGAACCATGGCAGCGACTCCATGTAGACGAATTCAACATCAGTATCACTGGGGTTGCTCAAGATGGCCTGTACACCACCATGCTCCTGGCCGTGGCCGTTGAAGCTGCGATCAGCGTAGAGAAGAGGTGTCTCGGGCTTATTAAGGATCTTGTCCTCATCTTGTGACTCGGGCTTGACGAGCATGAGAGTGAGCTCAGAATTTGTGTCAAGACTGTAGCAGCGTGTGTTTTCGTCTTGATATCGGATCTCGCGGGCGCCTTCGGTGGTGTAGATGTCGCGAGATCGGGGGATCTGGACACAGACGGGAGGAACGTCGGGGTCAGTAAGAGGACATGTTCCCTTCATCGGACGGCCAAAGACTTGAGATAGAGTCCAGTCTTGACCGTCGAGATTATCGGCGGGATAGCAGTCGTTATCAGAGTGGTAGGATTTCGAGGTGTCGCAGAGGAGTTCGTGAGCAGGAGGGGGTCGTGGAATCGGGTTGTCTAGCAGTTGTTAGAGGGGTATTGAACAAGCAGAACAAGGACATACTTTGAGGTCGCTTGGATCGATTTACGTCAAGAACCATATCCACAGTCTCTTCCATCTCCAAAAAGCACTCGCCATCCGCATTGCACTTGGGTCGCACATCAATAGCCATGCTCTGATAAGATGCATCGAACAACTTATGACCATCCAACAGCGTCGCAATACCAGCCTTGCCCTTGCACGGCAACAACTTCAAGAAAGGCGTCAAGTTCTCCGTGCAGACAACCTCGTGAGGCAAAACACCATGAAGAAGTCTCATATTCGCAAGCGACGAGTTCGAGTGGTCGCCATCGGGTTGGAACGACATAACAGGCCGAATCGTCTTGGTCTCATCGATAAAGTTCAAACTGGCGCAGAACAATCCCGACAAAGCGTTTGTCAAGATTAACCACTTTTCATCCGCCTCTTCATCCGTCTTAGCATCCAACCACGCCCAAAGTTCAACACCAGTGCCTCCCTCACGTGTTCCATCCCAGGGTCTAGCACCCCACGACTGGGCATCCCACCGTCCTAGCGTGAAGCGCAGGTGTAGCTCTCGTGTGCCAGCATATTGTAGAATCTGCGCCAGGGATCGAGGAAACAGTCGAAAGTTATGCGCTTCAAAGTCGGCGATCGAAGTATTCGCTCGGAAGTTGAAGCTTGCCAGAAGTTGGGACAGGGGTAAAGGTCGAAGCGTCAATTGCTCGTGATAACCGGATGCAGCGGCCGAAGTGAGTGCGAAGCCATTCGCGATGGCAAGAAGGAGATAGGCCAGAAAGTGGCGCATCTTGAAGAAAAAGTGAAAGTATGGAAGTCGATCAAGACTTCACATCGCCCTTTGGAGATCGTCTTGGAGTCGTAGCTTGGAGAGCTATTGCGACGTGGAGGATTGGATGTAGTAAGCGGTCGAGGCGGGCAGAAAGTTAGCTGCTTCCCGGCGCGCTTCCTCCACATACCGTCGCATCTTGATCTTGAACTTGGACTTTAGGCCCCGCCAACTTTACACCTTCAACTAAATATCCACCATGGCTGCTGAACAAAGAAAGCTGCTCGAGCAGCTTATGGGCGCATCTTCGACATCCCGCGCCGCTCAACTCTCTCTCAATGACCCCAAAGTCTGCAGATCTTATCTCGCAGGCACCTGTCCGCACGATCTCTTCACAAACACAAAGCAGGATATAGGACCGTGTTCGAAGGTGCACAATGAAGGATTGAAGACGGAGTACGAAGCCTTGTCGGATCGGGAGAAGCAGAAATATGGATTTGAATACGATTACATGCGTGATCTGCAAAAGTACATCGATGATTGTAATCGACGAATCGATGCTGCGCAGAGACGTTTGGAGAAGACACCTGACGAGATTCGCCAAACAAACGTTCTTGTACGTCTCTACCCTTCCAATTGTTTTCAAATGCTAACTTCCCCAGCTCAAAAGCATTTCCGACCTCTCAGCTTCCATTAACAACGGTCTCCTCGAAGTCGAAATCCTGGGTTCAATGGGTGAAGTCTCACGCGCCCAAGACGAACTCTTCCGCGTCCGTCAAGCCTCTCAATCCAAAGCCGACCGCGAAAAAGAACTCAAGGCCCTCTCCGACACATCTGGTCCCTCGGGTCACCAGAAACTACAGGTCTGCGACGTTTGCGGCGCCTATCTTAGCCGACTTGACAACGATAGGCGTCTTGCGGATCATTTCTATGGAAAAATGCATTTGGGATATGCGCAGATGAGAAAGACGTATGATGCATTCCCCAAGGAAATGAAGGGTCGTTCGAGGGCACCTATGGATGACGATGGTCCTGGTATGGGTGGCCCCAGGGGACCTCGTGGTTCAGGAGGATACAGGAGCGGTCGTGGTGGAAGGGGATACCGCGGAGGGTGGTAATTAATGTACAAGAATCGTTTACTGGGTTGTTAAGGCGTTTGGCGCTACATGTAAAATGGATGGAAATGAGAACGAGAGAGTTGGAGGGCAGGACAATACCCTTTCTAGAATAAACAGCTCAGCGCCAAAAGGCAATAGAATGAGGAGAATTCTTTCAATCTCGCTTCGACTATCGATGCCGTCTAATAATGCTGCCTATGGTATTTTAACTCCGCTACCAAGTCATCCTGTAGTCTTCCTCCTCTTTCAATTTCTTCATGACTTCTTGTTCGACTCGTCATACTCATCCATCTCTTCGTCCCACTTCCCACCAGTTAGTGGAGGCAGTGGTAGTGGAGGCCCAGCAGCTGCCGCCGCAAAGGCTGGCTTGTCCTTTGCTGGAGCGGGTGTGTTCTTCTTGGCTTCGCCTGGTAGAGCTGGGAAGTCTTCCGCTGCTGGGACGGCCTGTTTGGCTGGTGCAGGTTGTGCGTTATCGTGGCCGCCACGTCCACCTCGACCACCTCGTCCTCCACGACCACGGCCTCTACCTCTACCACCACGATGTCGCTCATCCAAGAAGCGATCCACATCATGCTCCTCACTATCCTTTGTAGCGTACCGACTTCCACCAAGTCCAGAGCTCCTCGATCCTCGAATACCACCGTTTGCGCCGCGGAATCGTCTATTCTCCTCCTCTTCCAGAGCATCCTTGCCCTCATCCCATCCACCCTCCTTTGCACCCATAGCCTTAAGTTTCCGCTCTCTGTTCTTAGCGCGCTCATCCTCCAATCTGCGCTTGTCCTCTTCGCCACGTTTGCGTCGCTCAGCCTCCTCTGCGCGACGCTTCTTAGCCTCCTCCATACCACGAGCATACGCCGCAGCATGGTCCTTCTCGTCCTTCTCAGCCTTTTCAAACTTGCGCGCCTTCTCTGCATTGATGAGCTTCATCTTCTCCATCTTGGCGGCGAGTTCCTCTTCAGTGAGCTTCTGGCGCGGGTTTGCGCCGGATTGGAGACGGGCTGCAGCATTAGAGGCCGTGTTTTGCGAGCCGTGGGTGGTCTTCTCGCGAGGAGCAGTTGGGGCGTTGGGAGGCGCGTTGGAGGTCGGTTGGGGAGAGGGCTTTGCGGGCTTGGGGGGAATTGGCTTGCTGGCATATCGCGATGAGGAGAGGCCAGCGGGTTTGGACGCGGGTGCTGATGGCGCGGGGGGTTGCGCGGGGGATTGCGCAGGTTCCTCTTGAGAAGGGAGAGGTGCTTGGACTGGCTCTGCAGGTGTAGATTGGGGTGCAGGCTGGGCGACCTCGGTGGTGACGACAGACTCGCTCTCGACAGGTTCGAAATCGTCGTAGAAGAGATCGTCGTCTGTCCGTCCTCCAAATTGATCATCCATGGCGAGCAAGTGTTGCGTTGTAGCTATGGGGAAACGAGTAATAATGTTGATATCCAAGTTTGAAGCAATTGGCGCCGTAGCAAAATGATTAGCCAAGATGCGTTCCAAGAGACACGAGGTGAAAAGACCAAGTTAAGAGGTGATAATTGAGGCTCCTGGTCGTGTTACAATGATACCCCGCCACCGTAGTGCAGCATTCGCGAAACGGAAGGAAGTATGATGGTGATGTGGGGGAGAATCGCCAACGATGAGTGGAGCCCCTGAAAGATACACGGCTAATTGTTGCTCCGGTTTCGGTGAGTTTGACTTGATCTAGAAAGAATCACAGAATGGATGGGGACTGACTACCTATTTATAATGGGTTCTCAAATATTGATAATGAGATTTCTAAAGTGTATTTTATATAGAGTTTTCCCCCTCGCTTTTTAGTTTTATCTTGCATTGTTGCCTTGATCAAATGATGATAGCAAAGGTATGCTTCTCAGTGGTTTCGATGATAGTTTCTGTTTCCCGATCGGAGACCTATGAGGAAGCACCGAGTAAGGTCAGGAACCATGAAAAACGCGCGAGCCCGGGTCTGTCGGCTTTTTAAAATGCTTGGTAATCTTCTTGGGATCGCAGCTGAACTGCGGATTGGCACTGTTAAAGAAGATAAATGTGCGAGGGTCGAAAGCGGTGTTAGTAGCCTCTCGATGAATGCCGATATTCATGATTGGATAGTGGTTATCTTGACCTGCCTCTAATAAACCAAGCATAGCGGCAGAAGACAAACCGCTCTCTGAGATACTCTATAGCACGGTAGGTACGACTTTCGTAGTTCTTGATAGAATGAGTCTCATCAAGAACCAGGATCTCGCCTATTGGCTTTGGGCTTCATCAAAAAGAATTGAGAGAGTACAACAACCGTCGGCTGAGGGGCTGTTGCGAGAGCGTAAACGTTAATTTGGGAATCTGGTAGGAATAGGGCCTCAATCTATTCCCACCTAATTCCACCGGAGGTCTGCTTCCTCGAATGGGACTTCTTTCGTCGTCATTAACCTCTCTGATAGAGTTTTGTGCGTAGAGAAAATGATCGTGAGGCCTGTTTTCGGCAGTGAGCTGGCCTTCGTCCCGGAAGTCCTCAATCGCGGCCTCGGCTGGTTCAAACTGGAAAGTCAAGGAAATGGTGCTGGAATGTATAGATGATCTGGATAAGAGTTGATATCGGCCCCAGGCAAAGATGAGATAGGCATTCTTGTGCTTGACCAGTTTTTGTCTCTGTGCCGTAAGGACGTGCCAAAAGTCGCAGATGTCAGTCTGGGTAAGCCTTATCGAAGAATGCGATTTGCTGCAGGTTTGGAACCTTTAACGCCATGTACTTGGGTCAAGCTTCGCAAGTCCTTTTCTCAAAGAAACCCTGCCAGTCCTTATTTACACTGGCGTATCTGGAAGTGTTGGAAGATTCGGCGACGGATGTGAGGAGGTTTGACCGCATCAGACAAGCACGACAAAGTCGGAGTCAGCCTTTTATTCCCAACATATTCAACGAAGTAGCTCGTCATGAAGATGTGTCGCAATTTGATAGCTGCGAAAAATGTCTTGGTCTTTCCAGTTCCCATTTCGTTTGCCAGGATTTGATATGGGGCGTCAGACATTGTAACCTTGATCATCGCTCTGAATAGGCAATTTTAATGTCAGCGTCCTGCCATGCTGCCGTTATAGGCCCGGGTGGTGGTGAAGCTATAGGATCAAACTTCTCAAGACTGTGATGGAGTCTCTTATGATGATATACTTGACAAGAGTATTCAGAAGAAACAAATAAAGACAGCTCCATTTTGCCATTGTCAACGGAGAGAGGCAGTGATCAGGCACTGGAAAGTGGCCAGTTGTGAATGAAGATACAAATTCTGTAGAGATAATATATAGTACTTAAGGCCAGGGCAAGGAGTAGAAACGAGGCATCTTCGTAGTTGATATAGGTGGATGGTATTCAGCAGGAGGTATAGGTCGTAATATAATAGGTTTTAATGATATCCGTAGGTTAGCGTGATAGGCCGAGAAGTCAGCGTCGGCGGAAGTGTCGTCAGTCTGGGCAGAGGTAAAGAAGTCACCGGCGTTATGACTAGAGATGGTTGAAAGTCTGCATCGTCTCCCTTCTTCGCCCTCTCCATCTTTCGCAAAACAGAAGATAGGTAGCAAGAAGATAAATCCTTGTCTTGCCAGTGCCCATATCATTCGACAAAAATGTATGACGCTCTGGCCGTTTAATCGACGAATAATGCTTGCCGCATCATAAACCTGGTAGGGCTTGAAAGACTCGGCTTCTGGCAGCATATTTGGGAAGCGGATGTCTGGACACGAAGTCCTTTAAGCTCTTCAGCCAATGCCTCGTGTTGGGAGCGACGACATATACATCTCCAAGGTATACGCCCGAGGACTTTCCCGGGCAATCTGCTCGATATCACTCTGGGCAGAGGATTCATCGTCTGTGTGGACGCCCTTGTCCTTGGTGTTCTCGGACACCGATCCTGTGTTAAATGTCGTGATTGCGGCCAGCTTTCACTTAGTAACGTGATGACGATCTGCTTCTTCCCATAAACCATGCGGTTGCTATAGCTGTAGGTCAGGATTTACCCTGCGACCTCGGTGTTCGCATTTGCCACTGGCGAAATGTTTGTTGGCATCGGAAGATTGATGTTGAGTCTCAGGGACACACCTGACCCACTTGCGTACCTGTTCGGTCTGTTCGCCCTTTGAAATAGCATTGCTTGCAGAGATTGTATTGCTCTGCTAGTATATAACCATTGGAAGCCGGAAGTGATAAAGCCAAAGAGTCTGGCATTGGAGAAGGTCTATGATGTACAATGGGTATTGGTCCAGATGATGAGGCGGAGGATCACAGGGTAAGGGCGAGGGCGCTCAGTATAAAAGAAAGGTGTGGGTTAGTGCGAGGAGGTGATGTTGGGGAATTAATATAATTCCCAGATGTGATAGCATGTCTTATAAATGCTATGGAATAAAGTCTCTTTTGCCTAACAAAGTCAATACATACACTTCACATCCCGTAGAAACTGAAGTGGGCCATGATCATTCATAAAGTGTTCTTATTGTTGCTTAATAAAGGGGTACCATATAACTAAAGAAAGAAAGAAAGAAACCGCTGGGCATTGCATAGGTTTATAACTTACAAGCTGTGTCAATCCACCCTGTGAAGTCCAGGGAATTTCTGAAGTGAGAATATCTGGCTATAGCTCCAACATTGTTTATCTGGGCGGGAAGAGCCAAAGTGAAATGAACGCTTTGGGGATATTGATTGGTCTATGAGAACGCGAACGTGAAGCCCCAGAGCTAGCTAAATAAGGAGGTGACACAATCCTCGCGGTGGTGGAGATGGAGATACGTCTAAGCAAACTGTAAGTATGTATGGATTGCCAATAGTATTGGTAATTGCATGATTGGCAACCTACAGCTGAGTCGGCTGGGCCTCCATGTGTAGTGTTCTCTTTTTGCGAAAGTCGGCACGCTTAGAAGCTGTGATTGGTGCATGGCTGACCATATCCGCTCCATCCTGCTCCGGAACTCCATTGCTATCGGGGGAGCGTAATATATATTTTTCCCGGTGATACCGTGTCACACCCCAGGCATCTTGAGACATGATTCATCCGTACTCATTGGCTCCTGGGCACGGATACATTTCTTTTGGTTCCCCTTCGTGGACAACATTTGCGTGGTCTCTGGCAAGATAAGGAGTTGCATTTGACTTCCGGGTTGCGGGCTTGTTCTTGGGGTAGCCAAGCACCTAGGCAAGCCTTCGTTATCAAGCATGTTCTTTTCATCGTCACCGATGGCAAAGCCCCTGACGACGTGAGGATGGGATGCTCTTTGCTGGCATTTGATACATCTTTGTCTCTGTTAGTCTCCTGCTGCTCCCATAGTAGTGAGCGGTCAAGGCGTGAAGGTTCTGGCAGTACGAACTGGTAGGTCTCGTTTCAGCACCGTCGTACCTTTCAAGGTCCTTCTCGGCGTCGGTAGACCTCCAAGGGAATTCAATCAAAAGTCCTTCTTCCCGCCATCATGGGCTGGATCTGGGCTTTTTGCGTTGGCAGCAGCAGATTCCTTGTCTGTGTCATCAAGGGCATTGGCGGCGGCGTAATCTGCCTCTGCCTCCATTTGTTGTTCAACAGCATGTCGCCGTTTGTGGTATGATTGCTTGAGTGATTCAACAGTTCGGTCTGGGAAAGCAATGCCGATAGCCGCCCAGCTCGCGCCGCTGTTTTTCAAAGTAATCAGACGTCTCATCTCTTCTTCCGGCCACCAGCGATAGTTCTGAGGGACTTCTGCAGGCTGGGAAGAGGCATCGGCCACAGTGGCATTCCCCCGTGCGGAGGCCGTAAGGATAGGTAGGGCTGGTGAGGCGGCTGGGGCGGGAGACGCGGAAACTTGTGAATCTGATGGTGGGTTCAACCAAGGTCGTCCCCCCGCAGACTCTGGAAGTGGCGTTCGCCCATTATCGAGAGCTTTTCTCTGCCAAGGCCGAAGCTTTTTATCGTTGTTCCTGTTCCAGCTCTTGTTGCTGTTGTTGTTGTTGTTATCGCTGCTATTGTCAACCATGGTTTCGGACTTCTTCGATGCAAGTTTCTTAGTCTTGGCTCGAGTGATCAAAAAAGGTAGATATTGAGATCTGAAATAGAGTAGAAAGAATAAGATACAACGAAGATCGGCTGTGAAGAACTGAAAGATAAAATAGCAGCATCGCTGGTATTTATAGATTTCTGCTTATGCCTGAGAAGCAGTGCCCGGTACTGCTCCAGCAAACGATCCATCGTTTGAACGGCGGACAATAAATTGAAAGATGAACAAGAGATAGTGTAAGTAACCGTCTATTTTATAGTGTTCTTTGTTCAAACCTGTTCGAAACAGGAGACTGGAAGAACAAAGATCGGGGTATAAGAGACTGATTTAAGCAGCCTGTCAGAGATGCTCGGCGTTACTGATGTTGGAGACTGAGGACATAATGTAATATAACTAGTAGGTTGAGGAGGAGCTTAAGTAGAGGGCATACTCCAACGGATTCAATGAGTCTTTTTATAGTCAGCCAGAGTCCCCAGTCGCATATGGATAAGAACGTGAACGCAGATGTTTGAGAGACATGAAAATTGTTTGACCACAAAGTCTGATTTGATACAAGACAAGATATGATATGTTGCCATCACTCCACCATTATGAGTTATGACAACATATGACTTTGTCTGTTGGATAGTATTTGGGTACATATATTTGCCAACGCGTGTATAATAACAATCTTTGAGGCAAGGAAAACGGTTTCAAACGCAAATGTAAAAGGCTTCCGCTTTCAAGCGATATATCGTCAATTAAGAAGTGGATGTTGCAAGGTATCAGAGTTGATTGGCCAATCAAGATAACGCACCAAACTCATAAGCGCGGGGAAATCATACTCAGGATTGACTTCATCAAACCACCACCTTTGACAATTTACAAACAAACCTTGACTTCCACTCCCAAACTCTAGAAAATCTCAATATGGCCTCGCAAGCTAAGGTCGTGATGGCACCGCAAAGGCCAGACCCAAACGACACAAACACATCGATTTTCCTCGCAGGCACTACGGCCAACACAAGTGAGCCTGATTGGCGCGAGACACTCGCAAACGCCCTGATCAACCATCCGGTGACACTATTGAACCCAAACCGACCTGATTGGGACAGTACATGGAAGGAGGATTTCTCAGACAAGCGCTGGGAGGAACAGGTTGGGTGGGAGCTCGATATGCAGGAGGAAGCGGGCATTATCGTCTTCTTTTTTCACAGAGCTACAGAGGCGCCTATTAGTCTTTTGGAGCTTGGTTTGGCGGTCAAGGGGAACAAGAAGGTTATCGTTTGCGCGCAGAAAGAGTATAAGAAGAGAGGAAATGTTGAGGCGGTTTGTAGACGGTTTGGGGCTAAGTTGGTGAGCAAGGAAAACGAACTCAGAGATGCTCTACTTGCGACACTGGATGTGAACCGGAATGAAAACTGATAGTATGGGACACTTGATTTCAGCAGGGTAGATTATTTATTTCTATGTACTCATGGTTTCATATCTCTCCGCAGCTTTAGTATCGAATCTGTGCAAATATAATAGTCCTTATAGTGTTTTCTAGACTATCTGGAAACCACCATTGAGCTCTTCCGCAACTGAAACAACACTCGTGAGGAAGAATGACTTTTGACTCGCCCCATATCAGTCTGTACTATAGGGCAACACAAGTTGGCTTGCCATCAACCGTGGCCTTTTCCAATATTGATCCCCGATACTAGTTAAGCCTGAAAAACACTTTTCATGGAATCCAGCATAAATATCAATCATGAACCATATGGTGTAGTTTGTTCTGGCCCAGCCTGGGCTTTCAAATCTGAGACTAGTAATCATTACCAGTCGATCCATACAAATGAAGTCCTCGTTCAAGAACTTCTATCTCATCGCCGACTTGAACAAATAGATTTTCGCCTTGCTTTGCGGCCTCCTGCAGCCCTGCAGCCTCCGGGACACAGTGCATGCCAATGTATCCAAGGGCCCTAGGATTTCCATCCTCAACTGTCCGGTGCTTGACAAGGGTCGAACTGGGCTGAGCATTTCCTCTCGTCTTACCTCCGCTCGCATTATCCGTGTCAAACTTGCCTGTTAGAGGATCCACGTTTGGCATGGTGCAGCGTGATGTCCGGCAGACGACAGAAAGTGTAGGTGATATGTTTTCAGTTCCGGGTTGTCTTTTAGCAACAATACGGTATCGCTTCCATGCTTCCTCGTCGAATGCTGGAGCGCCCGTAATCCAAATATTTGCGCGGAAGCGAAGCGCATTGAGGGGTTGGTTTTCTGTTGGGAGGAGAGCTGATACAGTGTGAACGGACGCAAGATTGTTCACATTGATAGGTTGCTGGTCCGTATAACCATGTACAGCCGGCTTTCCGATATGTTCAAGCGGGGCAAGATTGTTCTCAGTTGGTACTAAAGTGTTTGGTGTACATCGCAGAAGAGTAAGCCCTTGATGCTCTGGGATGTTGAGAAAACGCTTGAGTTTGGGCAACACGGCAGCAACTGTCGGTGCGCTACCCATGTCGAGACCCTTTGCTTCTCTGGAATGAATACCAAAAGGCCTCATTGTGATTCCATGCTTTTCCATGTAGCTGTCCCCAGGGCACAGTGGAACAAACCCAGAGACTTCCCTTGGACGGCGAGAAAGTATAGATGTGAGTTGATCAAGCCAACTGGGGGGATCCGGGTCTGGAAACTTGAAGACAAGACAACCAAATGAGAGGACAAACGGGTCCCTCGGATTGCTCTCTTCATGTCTCAACCACAACTCAGTTTTGATCTGTGACATGAGCGGCTTGGTCCGTTGACTGATGAAGCGCCATATCGGGCCTCCTTCAGACTCTGCTCTGTTGACTTCTGTCGCTAGAGCGAAGCATCGGTCCCAGATGAAACCGCTCTTGACAAGTTGGGCACGGTTCAACTCGACGGGAGCGCAGGATTTAATGGGATGGACAAAAATGGCCTTGATGCGTATTGGGCCGTTGGACTTGGTGTCTGGAGGAAGATCATATTTGGATGATGTTTGGTCTTTCATGTTGCTGGACGATACGCATTCTCTTCGTAGATTGCGCAGCTCTTGAGGCGTCGAGGAGGCATTCTGAAGCAATATGGTGACCAGGATGGGCGTGCCTAGTAAGAGGGCGATTGCCAAGGTTGTAGATGTCAGCGTGAATTGGCTGGCAATCTCTTTGAGATGATCGACAAGTTCACTATTTGTCATTGCGATAAAGATGTCAAATTTGTCTGTTTGAACATCAATTGATGAGTATGTGAACGAAGAAAGTTTGAGGCAGACCCCTCACGGAAGTGAATAGAAGATATGTACTGTAATTAGGGCAGTGTCCGCTGTAGAGATGCCGAGATGGCCCTAGGCAGTTAGAGTTAGTTACTGTCACATTTTGCGGGGTAATGATGTGGAATCATTGAGATCGATGGAGCCTCATCTAAGATTGGTAACAATCGATTTGGGATTAGAAATATTCCAAAATACAATTTCTCACTGTGTGCACATGCGATATATTTGTGTCATGAGAGAATTTTCACTTCTCTGATGGTACCGTAGGTTATAAAAAGAATGCATCGAGATTCACTCAGCTACCAACATTATAAGACCAGACAGTCCAACATACCAAGATATCGAAATAACATGTACAATCATAACATCAATCATTGAATCCAATCCCAACATCCCTTACAGAATCAACAAACTTCCAAATAACCCAGACACAAGCACCATGCCCAAACTAGCAGCAAGTCTCAAACCATCAGACTGAGCTGAATCAGACGATGAACCTGAGTCGTCACCAGAATCTGAACTCGAATCGCTTCCCGTCTCCTCGGAATCATCGCTATCAGTACTTAGAGATCTGAAAGGCTTGACTGCACGTGTGCTTCGAGACGTTCCAGTCTCGGCTGCTTCAGTGTCTGAAGGTGCACCAGAGTCAGTGACCAGCACTTCATCACTACCGGTCCCGGTGGGCTTTGACTTTCCAGCGGGTTGAGCACCGGTTCCCGAGGGCTCATCACCAGCAGCGCCGGTGTTGTCGGGTGCGGCGTTTCCTGCCGGAGACCCAGCGGGCTTTGCATCTTCTCCAGAACCACATGAGCCAGATTCGTCGCCGTCGGGACATTCCTTCTCACCACCAGCACCTTCATCACCTTCAGGCGTATCCTCTGCAGGCCCGGCGGGGTTGCCCTGAACAGCTGGAGGTGCAGGAGGAGCAGTGGTAGGAACCTGAAGACTGCCATCCGATACTTGACTAACAGGAGGAGCAGTAATGACAGGAAGTTCCATATCATCACAAGGCGTCGTGCGGACTTGAACTTGGCCATCGCCAATCTGGCACATGGGAACAGCAATAGTGGTAGGAACCTCCTTCGTCGTTCCATCAGAAACAACAGTTACGACGGTAGTCGCAATAACACTGCTTCCCACGACTCTCTTCTTGGGGGCAGACTTTGCGGCGTTTTTACCACAGGGCATGACGCCAAACTCAACAGGCTCACACTGCTCAGCCCAGTTGCGGTCGTACAGGTTATAAAAGTCGCCGGATTGACATTGCCAGAAGATAGCGGAGGGTCCGAAAGCGAGGGTTCCGTTGGAGCAGACTGAGAAACCGGACGTGTAGATCGCACCGGCTTGGGCGGGTTTGTCGAATTGGAATTGGTAGCTTTCGGAGATGTAACCAGTTCGATCTTTCGCGTCTTTGAGAATGCCGTCCTTGAGGGTTAGGACGAGAACACCTTCGCCGTTGCATTCTCGCTTCTGCTATATGTCAGTAGTCTGTCGCTCTTGACGGTGGAGAGTTACTCACCTCACTAACATCACGCTTCGAGTTTCCAGGCTTGAAGATTGTAACCTCGAATTTACCCTTGTATGATGTTGTGCAGCCCTTTGGAGGATCACCCTTGGGGGCAATGTCTTCTGTGACTCCTTCGGGGCGGGCAAAGACTGTGGCTACAAGGGCCAGGAAAGCCAGTGAAGTTCTCATTATGAAGTGCAAATGTGAAAGAAGGATGGATTGAATGGTTATGAAGGAAAGGGACTTGCGTTCTCGTGTTGGTTGAAGTTATGTAGTGATGATGAGTCTCTTCTGTTGAGAGAAACGGCCTGCTTGATATACATGATGCATCACCCCACTCAGTCTATACTGGAACGCCATATTAAAGAGGTTGCGCCTATTGACTCTCGTATCGAATTCACATTGTTCTGATGGCGAGACACATCAACCCATGTGGCTGGGAAGCTCGGATTTATGGCCCCGAACAATGCGATATCCATTAAAAGCCTTTCCCAGTAGTCATACATACCAGACTTTCAGCTTTCCAGGGCCTTGATGGGGCTGGATGGGGCTAGTAATGCAGGGAGAAATGCACTATCAGCGCATCACTGTCATCTCGTTCTCCAGCGTGGTTGGAAGACAAGAGGATCTAGTATTGAAACGCGCTAAGTGGTGAAACTCTTTTGACTGGAATTATTCTGTAGCGATTGAGGTGACTAATGAATTCAGCCACGAAGTTCAAGTGCAAATGACACATCTAGGTCACGATTTAGACATACACTAACGGCTCAACAACTGGTCTAGCTAGCTATAAACCTAACATGATAAGCTGTTATGTATGGGTCGCGGAGAAGACGAAAAAGTTGGGGAATTTAGGTTCAGTCACAAAGGAAGGTTCAAAATACACCTCAATATTTACAAAGTGGCTATTCAGGTGACAGCGTATTTGAGGGAGGCAAGATGTGTTGGCTGGAATGGACGGGGGGCTAACCGACCTCAATGTCTCACACAAAGATGGGTCGAAAAGTCCGATCGCTACTGTCTGAGGGAGGCCTGAAGGTTCAATGTCAGATATTCATTGTCAAAATGGAATGAACTGAACTTTTCTAATAGTGTTCTTCCAGAAATACTAACTAACGTTGTCAGCTCTGTAAAGCATAAGTGCCTTGAAATCTTATGCTCCAATCTTGACTCTAAATTAGTAACGGGAATCATCAACAAGACAGGCTTATAAGTCACTTATGGAGCATCCTGTTTAAAACTAACTTTACCTTTCTTCTTCCATTCATTGGAGATGAAATTGCTGCCGAGTTTCAATTTGGAGTCGTGTAGGTCTCGATAGTTCGTGATCAACAGGGGCGACGCAAGGGAGTGGCTAAGACCTGATCGACCCTTACACCAAGGGCTGCGTATGACTTTCTGAAGGTTGATCGGCCATTTAAAGAATGTGGCTGGTAATATATTGAAATTTTTGGGCTAATCCGTGAAACACTGAAACCCAACTTTAGAAACAAGGTCGAGACAAACGAGTTTGCCGTGACATTGATTCAGCCATAGCAGTCCCACCACGATGATGTATGCGGATTACGAGATGTAAGTTGAATTTCAAACCACCCTTTGAAATGCTGATGACTTAGTAGTTTGTTTGATGCACCGAAGTATTGGAGGTTTGAACTGGACAGCTAGGCTTTCTGATCTCGGATTTATGGACTATTCTGTGGCGCTTGTAAAGGGACCAAAAGCCGCCCCTGTTACTCTGAACTCTCCTCCTGCTCAAGTATCTTTTCCAAGGTCTTCATCAACAGAGCTGGATCCGTCTGATGAGGCGAGTGGGCTGTATCTACTTCAAACACGGGAACAGGTCCGCCCCCGTTTTCTTCAAGTCGCGAGATAAACTGCCGTTGAGCTGGCTCAGGAACAAGTATGTCCCTGAGGGTGAGGATATAGCTAGAGGGAATAAGCTTGTGAAATCCATCGTATTTCTGTTCATCAGTGAAGACTCTCACAGCCTGTGAGATCTTGCAGGCAGCTTGAGCTAGTGGCAGACCCTCCTCTTTTTCCAGATCGCTGTAGAAACACATGGCAGTGTCTTCATCACAGACAAGATAGTCGCCCTATACCATAGATGTCAGCTTATGCATATTTCAAGTGACAAAGCTCATATACCTCACGGCGAGGATATCGACCTGGATTCGCCTCGTATAACCCCCGTGTGCTTTTGCCAGGCGGTGCAAAGATGGCAGCCATAAACACCAATCTAACAATACCACCTTTCAGGCCAGCATTCTCACGCTCAAGGCGGCTCAGACCACGAGTTGCTTCAGTTCCGACCATTCCACCATACGAGTGCATTAGCAGCACAACATCCTTTCCCTGGTCAATGTGCTTGTTCAGAACTGATGTAGCTTCCTCCACGTCTTCGGCTAAACCTGGCGCGGGATCATTTCTTTGTTCGCGCGACGACTGAAGGCCAACGACTTCCACGGGATAACCCTTTCTCTGAACTGACTGCTGAATGGTGCTCCAGAAGCGAGGTAAGCTGAAGTTGCCGGGCACGATAATGAGGGCGGGCTTTACAGCTGTGCGTATGGCAGCCATGACTAACAAGATTATGGTCTGACAATAAGCTTGGAGTTGTACTAGTACGTCGAAGGACTTTCCGTGAGCCGTTTTAAGTCTCTGGATGGTGAGAATCAGTCAGAAAAGGCGAAGGATTCATGATGTAATATTGGTAGCTTATGTAAGACCGTAAGCTCTAACGAAAGCTTACCATGCCAACTTGTGAGTACTACGAGGCCAGATTATGGTAACAAATATGATGGTAATAGATGATTGTTTTTCTATCTTACTTTTCTAACTTAATCTCGAAATTCTTGCCAACTGAGCCCAACTCATTCAAACTCGTCTTTCCCAATGCAGGCACCTCATCTTTCAACAACAATGGCAATATAGAGCCTTTCCAAACGATACTATTGCCCTTAGATAGCAACTCGCTCATGATGAGCCAACCTGCCGATACTATGCACATAAACAGGAGTATTGCTGGCAATGTCATCCACCCCCAGGCGACCCCGAGACATGATCTGTTTTCCCAAGCCTCTCCTCTGGCAGTCACGCCGAACTTCCCGTAGGCGCCCACTCCAGCACGTCGCATCTCGGTTGTTACGCGCATGGCCAACGAGTCAAAGTTCTCTCTAATAGTCTTGATGCTAGTAGAACGAGTGCGCACGATCGAGACCATAGGTAACGAGGGGTTAGCGTTGGTATCCTCCAAACCGAAGCAGGATAGAAAATTGGCCTGGAATCCTGGAGGTATGCAGTGGGCGGTGAAAGTCTGGACAATACTCCGTTGAAAAGCACTGATGAAATTTGTTGTGAGTGTCATGACGCATTCACGCGGAGCAGTGACATTCGTGCTGCCAACCGGTCTGTGAAGGCTATGGTCCTCCCAGTTTTTGGGAAACACAGAGACAACCTCTTTGGCGCTTTCTGGCAACTTCTCGGATGCTACAGTCATGTTCTTTGACGTGTATAGTGTATCGTTGACCAAACAGGGAGATTGAACGCCCTTCCAAGGCTCGGGAATGATGTTGCCAGCGCGCCCCTCCTCGAGACTCCCTGGTAGTTGCAAACGCAGCGGTGTGCTTTTGACGACCCTCTCCGAAAGGACGCCTGAGCGCACAATACCAGCATAGTGCTTGACGCATGGGTATAGAATACATGTGGCTGCAATATAACCGGACGGCTGCTCCCAGGCCACAGGATCCTCGTGCTTGGTACTAACCAGCGGGCAGGTAAGGTTCCCGTTGGTCCCATTATGACAGTTTTGCTGCGAAAAGGCCAAAAAGGTCCAGTTTGCTGCTGACCAACGGGCGGTGTTGAGAAAGTCTTTTGGTAGTACATCACTTGCCCATGCGAGGCTCCCGGCAACTTTGGCATCAGAATACTGCGCGCCTGTGAAACCTGATTTGATTTTAAGTTGCGCCGAGGCATTCGTGAGAGTTGGTACGTTCAGACTCAGCAGGGCCTGAGCCATCGAGAGCTGGGGATCGTAACCCATCTTGACTTTTACCTTCTTCGAAATGTCCTCGCACCTACTACACATCCCCAAACTAGCATGCGAAACCCACTCATCCACCGGCTGCCCAGGTCTATCGGGGTAGGCTTGAAAGGTGCAATTTCCTGAAGGGCAAACAAAGAGGTCTTCAATGTTCGAGCTCTGCGAAGGATTTACCACCGCATCTTGAATTGCAGCCTCTAGTCCGACATGGAGTTTATATGATGACGGGCGCTCGTAGTAATAAAGACTGTCATCCAGTTCATTGGCCACAGATATTCTCGCTGATCGCCCTGGGGCTTTTTGAGGGCAGTAGTAGGGTTGAATTGTTTGCTGTGTGACAGGACCAATGGCCAGAGACACAACGACGACTACCACGGCTATGATAGCTTGTGGTTGTCTCTTGAAGACAACTGGAAGTAGCATCAGCGAGCCCCAGGCGCCGCGAGAGGCATCGTCAAAGAGCTGCATATCGCCCATTGGCCTGAATGTCTTTGTGATCCAGTCCCATTTCAGCTGAGCCAACACTTCCAATGCCACAAAGGCCAGAATTGCGCGAAGGATGGTGGCTATGACGGCAATAAGAGCGTTAAGTGTGAGACCGCGTCCGTTCTCCCCATTCCAGTCAGGCATCTCATGGCCCTTGTATGAGCCGAGGATAGCGAAGATAGATGCGAGCAACCCCACAGCTAACAATAGAAGGCCTAGCTCAAGGCTCCAGACTAGGAAGATGTTTTTTGGTTGCTTCTTGGGTAAGTTTTTGTTGTCATCGTGTTTGATCTCCCGAATCAAAAGGCCAGTATTCTCGGTACTTGGCTCTCTTGTAGCTTCCTCATCTCCCGCTTCAGAGCCGTCAACTAGATATGCATGATAGTCAGGCGGAGGTGATGTCGCTGTGTTCAAATTCAAGGGCGGGAGTAAAGAGTGTGATGATTCAGTCGTGCGCGCCATCTTTAGTGAGGCTAGCCATGAAAGAGATGGGAGTATGTCAGGTGTTTACATTCTCTACACTGTCATTAAAGACGTTGAAAGCCTTAGGCAGTGTCTCAGCGCATGAACAAGCGCTATTTAATGTATATTTAGCCACCAATTAATAAGTTCCCGCACTGCTATCCAATTTCTGCCTTGCCAGGCGGCGTGGGGTCACAAATAAAAGGGGCATGCATGCAAGCAAACGTCCATATGGACTGACAAAATTCGCTGCGCCGCGCTGTGGATACAATCAACAACAACCTAACCTAATCAAGCAGTTAGGTCATGCAACTCTTCGTTACACCTAGGTATGAGTAGTGCTATTTGTATACACACATATTGCTATTTGTATACACAATGTCACGTGATGACCTAATTAGGCAACTAGTGGGCCCGACCCGGCCGAATCGGGTAAGGCGCCCGGCCGCAATAACTATCCTCCGCAGCATAACACAAGCTGCCTCGTAATTTCCCTCTTTCAATTGCAACCTTCATTTTTCAACAGTCTCAATAACCTCAAAAAAGCCCCTTTCAATCCGACCGGCCGCCTCCGCAAAGTTCAAATGCACATATAAATACAAGGGTAAATAGAACATTGAGAGAAATTTCCCTGTCACGTGACATTGTGTATACAAATAGCAATATGTGTGTATACAAATAGCACTACTCCTAGGTATTAATAGATCGTGTTACAAACTCTTGAAATAGTATTCAGGTAGACCAGTATTCTTCAGGTTGCAATGGCATTGGGAGTAGTGGCCGTGTTTTGGATGCAAGAATAAGGCCTTATGAGGAGCAAAAAGAGTGGCAAGGTGGAATTTAACCACCGAAGTTGGACGAACAGGGAATCGAACCCTGGACCACTCCCAAACGTGTGAAACATGCTAAGGGAGTATTATACCACTAAACCATTCGCCCGAATTGTTTATGATTGGTTGAAATTTCAATCAGTCAATCAAGAATATGTGGATGGCAGTTATTGTGGCAGCAGCAGAAATGGAAGACGTGTCTAGGGTAGATGAACGTTGTTCAATATTCATAAACCCGCATCTATTTAATCCCCTTGGTGAGTCTTTTCAATAGTAGTCATGAACTTACTCTACGTCCTTCATGAGCTCGCTGTCTTTATCCAGCTTTGTCCATTTGTCTTTTCCATCCGGAATATCAACTACTCTTTGAGGATAGAAGATGTGACACCTTGAGATCATTAGCTCCACCCTAGAAGTTTCAATATTCAACTCACTGTGGCTCAAAGTTCTCTCGTAGCTGGGGTGTGTCAAGATTCAACAGCGTAGGAAATAGTAGGATCATGTTTCGTCCCTCATCCATGATCCAGCTTCCGCACTCGGAGCATCCAACCTTGCAGGGAAGAACATGCTCATTCTTCTTTGACGAAGTCTTGTAGAAACGCAGATTCTTGACCCCGTTCTCGAAGGAAAGATCCGTCTTTTTGAAGATAGCCGCCCATTGGAAAGGAGCACCTGGAATGCATTAGCTACTAAGTGTATAGTATTCGACCGTTGAATTACCGTGGATCTTCTTGCAGTCTATGCAATGGCAATACTTGGACGCAAGTGGCTTATCGCTATTCAGCCAATACTGAACCCGACCGCAGTGGCATGAACCGTGAACTTTCTTTTCGAAATTTTCTCGCTTATCTGTAGCTTCATCAGGTCTTGTATATGGAGGCTGAGTTTCCCAGCCACGATGATTATCATGGGGAAATTGATGTTGATGGCCTTGCATATGTTTCTCGTCATCGTCAGCGCCCATCGTGTTAGATTTTTGAGTAATTTATATCTAGCAACAAATAAACTAAACAAGAAAATTCATATCTAGATCTAGGTTTTGGTAATTCAGAAACGAGGTTTTGTAATAACTGTCGCGTGCCCTCGATGAGCGTGGCGCATAGCTGTCGTCATAGATCTATCAATGACAAGTCTTGATCATGACCCTCATATATCTCCCTCGATCTCATCACTCGCTAGGATCGTTTCCTCCCTTGTTATTCAACATGTCATTGATCATCTCGGCCCACTTCCACGGTTGTCCAACCTCTGGGCTTTCCTCCGTCACGCTATTGTAGTATTCCCAACCAGAGACTCCACCGATCCGCGGGTATCTTTCCACCAACTGTTTCATACAGGCACGTAGTTTTGCTTCTTTTACGTACCCAGAGCAATTCGCTGGGTTGGTGACTAAACCAATGACGACTTTCTCTTGTGGCCAGCCACGGGCGATAATAGTGTCGTACTCATGGGGTTTGCTCATGTCGCCCCAGCCGCAATAGAATTGTGTGTTGTACCACCCAATTCGTGAACCAAGTCCCTTTTCGAGCTCTTCCATGTTGAAACCTCCTAGATTTTGCCTATTGAGCAAAGCCGGCGCGACGGGTGCGAGGGTGATGAGGAAGGATTGGCCAAAATCTGTCTTGAGGTGATCAATCAGACGAACAACACCCCCTAGAGACATGGCCTCTTCAATATCGAGGTCTAGTCCATCGAACCCAGCCCATGCAATCATCTTACGCAGGGGCTGATACCATTTGTGAAAACCCTCAAGAGACCCGTCAAGTTTCGTGTATGAGCCTTGTGCTGCGCCGCCTAGCATGCCGAGCACTTTTACACCAGCTGCTTGAAGTTGACGAACTTCGTCCCAGAGAGGGATGAATTTGTCTGAATTGTAGAGGTCATCGTTGAGGGTGATGCGCTCAGGCGTGTTTAGGTGAATAGCTCCAACGATGACGTGGGTGACTCCGGTGGCCGGGAGAATTGTGGGCTGGAGTGAGATATAACTGTCCTCACTGTAATGAGTCTGATGATAGAAAATTATTCGGTGATAGGGCTTTGACTTAGAGTCGGATTCGCTGCGAGGAATGAGCATCTTGTCTGAATGTTTAATGATGTTTGTTTATTGTCGGAAAATGCGGAGGTTGGGTCGCGAACTGTCTGAGCGACTGAGACAGGGATTGTTTGCCTTAGTCACTAACATAAAGCATTCCTGTGCTGTTGCAGTCATTAAACTTTATCTTATTAATAACATTATTTAATTTGACCTTTTCTTTTAGCTATTTTCGAATTTTTATAAGAATTAAAATCTTTAGACTTTTAGCTACCTGAGGAATGTCCTGCTGCTTGTATGAGCAGTAACTTCGATGTTATAAATTAAAGTTATTCTAATACCGACTTTCTAGACACGATGATGATGGAGAAAAGATGAGAATATTATTATATTCTTACTATTAAGCAGTGGATAGATATCACACTTATCGGCAGTATGGTCAACGTTAAGCAGGTAATCCGGGTAGTAAGATAACATGTATCAATTCACAAACTCAAAAACTAGACCTGATCGCTTTAAAGAAATCCAAGATCCTAATACTTAATGGCCACTCTTTAGCAAATTTGCAATATCCATGTGACCATTCTCCATCGCCACTTGTGCTGCTGTGCGACCCTTCTCATCCTTTGCGTCCACTTGGGCGCCTCGGCATCTCAGCAACTCGACGATATCCCCGAATCCTTTAGAGGACGCCGCGTGTAGTGCAGAGCCGTACTCGCCTCCTTCGGCATTGATACAGGCACCGCTCTTGATGAGGCGGTCCACGATATCGATTTTCCCGCTCACACATGCTGCCTGAAGCGGATAGCCATATAACCCTCCGCTGGCGTTGACTCTGGCCCCGTTTTCGATCAAGATTCGAATAACAGCGGCGGGACTGTGCAGCGAGGCCGACTGTAGCGGGTTACCCAAGTGACCGCTGCCAGCGTTCACATTGGCCCCGTGATCCAGTAATACCCATACAGCTGAAGCGTGTCCATGGCCAACGGCAGCATGTAGAGCGCTACCGTGTGCCTGGGTTGTGGCATTCACGTTTGCTCCTCCGTCTGTAATCAGAACTTCGATTATCTGATCATATCCAGCAACTGACGCAGCTTGCAGGGCGTTACCGTAGGCACCACCCTTGGCATCGGCGTCTGCGCCTTTCGCAAGAAGCAACTTCACAACATCCTTATGTCCCGAAAAAGAAGCTGCTTGTAGTGCGTGGCCGAATTGTCCGCCGCAGGCGTTGACGTCAGCACCTTCATGCAATAGGAGATTGATAACCTCTTTATGGCCTTGGTAAGATGCTGCCTGCAATGCCTTTCCGCCCATGGCGTTAATGTTGACCCCCTTCTCCAAAAGCCTCCGAACTTCTTTTGTGTTTCCCTCGAGAGAACTTTGGCAGATTTCCTCAATATCTGAGACCTCCTCATGGTCCATCGCCCCGTTGTCTCCCAAGTTGCTGTCGGCTCCGTGTTGAGGCAAAACTGGGGCGATGCTTTCGTTGCCTGAAATTGCACCCTCCTCGAGGAGGGAGCTAGAAATGTCTCTTCTACTAGACTCGATCGTACCCCGGCGCTTTTGTAGCAACTGGACTGCCCTCAAGTTATTGTTACTCTCAGCCGCATCCAGAGCACTGTCGAATAAACGGCCTTTGGCATAAACATCGGCACCGTGATCGAGCAACAACTCCACAAGTTCATCGTTCCCCGAATACGCAGCTGCGTGAAGTATCCTGCCATGCCTCCCCCACTGACAGGTAATATCAGCACCGCACTTTAGAAGTAGCCGGACAAGAGTCACATCGCCCGCCAAAACAGCTCGATGTAGTAACATGTCCCGCAAATTCGGGATTTTCACCAGATTGTCGGCGACCCATCCACTGTAGATGGCTAGTTCCATGCTGGCAGCGAGCGCATGGTCGTGCCACCGCTCGACTATGTATTTGAACTCAAGATGAGATTTCAAAAAGGTGTCCAGTTTGGGGTTTCGAGATAAGGCACCGTCTTTGGAACGCTGAACTATCTGGATGGCCTTCTCGCTTTCGATGCGGTAGAGACCTTTCCAGCAAAGCTTAAACATCTCAAAGTGCGCAGTCCCTTCTCGGACATGATATTTTGAAATACCTCTTTGGTAACCCAGAGTGCGTAATATCCATAGGTTGGCGAAATCAATCAATTTGTAGATCGGTTGTAGATAGGGTCGCCACATGGATTGGTATAGAATCCCTGCGGTGGCACCGCTTGAGTAATTGGAGGAGACTTGTTTGTTTAGAAGGTAGTCTCGAAATGAAGGTTCCAAGAAGCCGATGGTGTTATCTTCATTATCGACCTCGATAAAGTTCCCACTGCATTCACTCAAATTCGTTGAGTTCACCCGAAATGTATTCTGGAGAATGATGTGTTGTACAGTCGTTGCACTCAAGATAAACGCCAACTTCAGCTCATCCAGAGTCAGTCGCCGACTCGCCACGGCAGCTAGTCGAAAAACAAGCGCTGCCTTCTCTGCATATTCGGGGTTTATTGCCCCCAACATGGTGTCATACATGGAAAAGAGATCTTGGGGTACCATCGCAAGCAGTGACTCGACATCTGCGCCAAGCATAGGGTTTCCGACACCTTTAAGAACCACTGATGGCCATAGAAATGTACCACCAACCTTTTCTGTAATTGCAGCTTCGATTCGGTGCCTCTGCTCCTCATTTGCGTCTTTTAAGAGGTTACTGACTAACTCTTTCACAAAGTATCGGACGCTGTCGGCAATATGCTGCTTCTCGATCTTCAACTTGGTTGGTTGATCAAAGTGTCTCTGAGGCTCTGCACCCACTCTGCATGTTACAAAGCACTTGACGGTATGCTCGGCAACTCCGTCGGAAGGCAAAGTGTACATCAGAAGGTTGAAAAGCTCTTCTTTGGAGTCAATTGGACACCTGTCCAGCCCGTCGAGGAAGAGGTAGATTTTGCCTGGCACCTCCCTCAGAAACGCGTTGAACAGACCAATAAGTTCGAGTGGATTGTTTGGAAGGGAGTCTTTGCACCCATTATATATGTGCTGGATGCAGTGAAACCTCCCCTTGTTCTTCTCTAGCAGTTGAATGAAGAGAGCTGAGACAATCGCAGTAACTGTGTTGTTGTGTGCTTGATAGTCACAGAGATAGTGTGCCACCGTAATGGAATGATCATCTCGACGTGCGCATTCGAACTCTTGCACAAGGAAACGACACATCATCGTTTTCCCCGTTCCTGGGCTTCCAAGAAGGAGCAAAGATCGAGAATCATCAGAAGAGGCCCATGATTTGTACAGGTCTTGTTCTTGAATCCAGTGGCACAACTTTTCAATCAACTCGGCTTTAGGAATGTATGAGCGTTCGCCACACTTGAGACGCCTCAAAACCTGTAGGCAACCTGGGAAAAGAGCCATTAGTCAGACAGGACTACGGAAATTTCTGGTCCAAGTAATATACGCACCGCCAACAGCTTTATTACAAGAATCAGCTTCGTTTGAGGTATTCCAATAATTGTGGTGGTGGTTGTTTGTCCCTGTAGGTTAAAGTGCTTTTAGAAATGGTGGACCAAGTGTTTCGAAGAAAGAACGGACTAACCAGTGACCGAAATATGCCCATTAGAGGTAATACCTCCCGCCATGACTCCTGCATTCGAGGAAGTGTCACTGAAGCTTGTATCCCCAGGGCCGATCACATCCCCTGGGTAACCTACCGACCTCGAGGCATGAGTAGTTGTGTGACTGTAGCCGATGTCATAGTCAACTAGATAGCTCAGGTGCCCTATTCGATGTTTAGCCTCATGAGTTCGGATCAATCAATCGAGCTAATGATCTGAAATAAGTTTATGAGGTTACTTACTAGGCAGGTTTGGACGAGACGGGAGGCTCTGCGTCTTCTCAACATGGCCTATAGGTGTCAGCGGAAGTGGATCATGATGAGATTGGAGATCTTCTTACCACATATTTTGATATGTTCGTGAGCCAGATTGTTTCCCGTGAGTACACCATTGTTTCCTCTGGTCTCTCTGTAAGTCGTGTTCCCAATGTCCACACAACTTGCTGTTGGTAGAGGGTTTCCCGCATGCATTGGGCCTTCTGACGAAAGGCCTGCCGTTGTAGAGTTGGATGACATGGTTTTGTGGACTATAATTGTGGATCAATATCAGGGGTAGTGAGTTTCCAGCATGAAAAAGTCAGATCGACGTGACTGCAAGTCAAGATCTTTCAACTTCCTCTGTATGATATTTCCTGTAATCCAGTCAGAATGAGGCCAGAATTCATCAGAGTAAGAGTGGCTACATACAGGAAATGATTGGTTCCGTAGCTGGGGAAGATGCGTAGTTAGAATGAGAAAGTGTATCCCCATATACGTCTAATAACGTTCTGAATGGGTTGGTCGAATGCACTGCTAGAATATACTCAAATGTCTGAATAGGTTCATATACCACGTACAAGGTAAGAGATTGGACCTGTTCGGCAACTTGCAAGTGTTTTCATTGCCAGAAGATGGGGTATTTAGACGAAGAGGGAAAGACAAGGCTCTGCCTGCGCCCTCTGATGTATTCAGGATCCAATGCGGACCGGAAACTCCGAGGCCCTTCATTGTCCCTTCCTGGGACACCCACCAAATCATGTGTATGGGGGGCGACTCTCCATCAACACCACCAAGCTGAAATAACGACCGTGACTCATCTGCAATGATATACCGCACTTGCACGATGTAAAGCAAAGCCTCAACGCCAAGATAAAACCGGTCAGCGGGTTTGAACTTGGGCGCAGAAATGGGCATCAAATATGCAGATCATTTCCGTAGATTTCAGTGATTTGGTTCTGAGGTTGAAAACTGCCATAAGCTCCGCCTGGATATCTACCTACGTCACAGCGTAGACCGTGGAAACTGGGCGAAATGAAACAGGGTTGAGAAGATTTTTACCAAGCATAGTGACAGGTTTGAGGTCACATTTTCAAGACCGGTCAAGATGCATGTCGTGGGGTCTCGGCCGAGATTCTGTAGTTAGAGTTGCAGTGCGTGAATCAGGAAGCTGCATGACCTGGAGCCCAACATCACATACAGGTTGGGAAAATATCGATCAAACAGCTGGGAGCCTCAGCCTTAAATGGTTTAGACGTAGTCATGCCAACGGACGGGTCTTCCGAGAAGGGGGTGCCGTTCAGTCAATCAGAGATAAGGACGAACCCTAGATGTAATCCCAGAACATTAATTATGATATAGCATCAATACGCCGATCATCTTGCCCGAGAACAAACTTGTCATACGTAAAACTTCCATAGATCGTTCCGTACCAACTTATCGCATATTTCTGCCTAGATATGTGACTGGTAACAGCCATTTCACGATGGATGGACAGGGGGCTTGAAATCAGTCTGACCACGTCCAATGTGGTGGGTGACACAATATTTCTGGTGTTTTGCCGGGACTAATCTGATTCTTGGAGTTTGGTTGGTCCGCACCAAAGGGTTCCAATAAACCATAGAGATTATCAATGGAAGATGGGCGACCCTTGGCGACACTAGCCATTTCAACTGATTACACCTCCGCCCAACCTGGTGGTTGTTGTATCTCGTAGGCCTTTCAGACTATTGAGGCCCAAAGCTGCTCCTCCTATGATGTGTTGGCTCAATGAAAAATCTGCTTCACCCACTGGAAACAAGATATTCAGCCTGGAATGTGTCGCTTTGGTTACTGCCCAGCAGTTTGTGTTACACAAGTTGTACAAGATTTGACCAGTTAGGCTAAGTACGGTATTTGTTGGCCAACGAAGCTGTATGGCCTCAGCGAAACATTTCAGGCAATGACCGGAGGGACTTGTTGTATTCCAGAGGTTTCTTCTATTAATCCTTTGATATTTAATTGTAAGGTTTCTTTCCTCTCCATGTTCCTTTAATTCAAGCAGTGTGTCAAAATCTTAGAGTGACAAGTTTATCAATATCAGTAAAACGGTGTCTACTCACCCTCTGACAGAAAAGCACACAGGAGAACCTTTCCCCAGCATTAATATCATCCTTCATCGTTTACTATGGCTTCCCATGGCACTGCTGGGATGAGGACTCTTTATGATCCAACTGGGGCCAAGGTGGAGTATGTTAACTGTCCAAACCTGCGCTCGCCCATGAAGGACATCTTAGTAATAATGATATAGTGTTGTCTTCGTTGACGGTTTGCTCAGCAACATCCGGATGAATGGGCCCCCCATCACCAGCTGGCCATCATCCTTACTGGACTACGCTGGCAGGACTGCCCGTGTCTCTCGATTCGAATACCATTCCACATTGGCCGATTTCTACCCCGAACCCGATCAGAGGAGCACAACATTTGACACCCACTCTTCAGAGCTTCTTAGTGGCTTAGGAACCATACCTGATGCTGTAAGTCTGGCTGAAGGTGTCACAGAGACATAGAGTGACAGAAACTAAAGCTGACCTGATGTAGGAAAATCGGCCAGTCATCCTTGTCGCCCATGACTTTGGCGGCCTCGTTTGTGCGAATGCTCTATGTCAAGGAGATACCATTAGTGACAATGTCCGTGGGATCATCTTCATTGAGACACCCTTTGAAGGCATCGCATCTAATAGGTGGGCCAGAGCTGCTGGTGAACTGGCCATCCTAGCTCAGCTGGATAAGCCCAACAACCTCAACAAACGATGTCAGAAGCTCACAGCCGTCCATTCAAATTTTGTAGATTTCCTGCAATCCTTTAAGGAGCAAGTTCAATTTCAATGCTTCGACAAGGAGGACTTCCCATTATCTGCACCATTGGCCACCGACGCCCCGGTCCTTATTTCGGATGAAGAGTACAAGAACGAAGTTGCTCCTCTACTTCACAGCTGGATCAAGGACCTCGGAATGCAACGGGCCAAGCGCCAAGAGCATTCAGGCAGCGTAAGCGCCCTAAAAGCATTGCCACTTTCTGCTAAGTCGTGCTAACATGCTCATGTTCAGACCTATTCTGCGGTCGTAGGTGATACCAGGTATGAGAAAGACGTATCATACAATTCCGGGGTGGTTACGGGAGGTATTTCCACCACCGCATCATATGGGGTTCGCCTCAAAGGCGCTGGTCATGTTGTAAGTTCATGCTGACCCCAAATCGAATAATGGAAGCTTATCTCTCAAAAGTACTATGGCGCAGGCCCTAAGGAATGGCAGTGAGATTTGTTTCTCTTCCACCAAGAACCACCTGCAGATGGATTGCTTTTTTTCTTTGGATATTCTGGATGAGGGTAGGGGAGAGGATGTTCTGCACGGTACCTGTACGCTGGGAATCTCGCTCAGATATGAAGGGATGGGTGGATGAATGGAAGTGGCTGCATGCATAATCCGGCTTCAACAGTCATGTCATACCACCCACTTCTCGGTAAAGAGCGGAATTCTGTCAGCACAAACATACGCTTTTCTTGATTTGTCAATTTACTAAGGCTGTATTTGATTTGATAATAACCTGTCCTCTTTTAAATTGCGGTCGTGACTTGACTACGTTGACTCTGTCCGATATAAAGTCATGAAAGCTTTTATGATATCATGAGAATTGGGTCCCATGACATTTCTGAAGCGGGCCACTACTCGTGTATCTTACCTGATAGGTAGCCAAAGTACTATACCGACATGTCTCCGTACCACAGCTGCGCATGTAGATGGCCTCAATTTAGCCTGACCACCTTAGTGGTTCAATCATACCCGGTCAGAATCTTGGTGGTTCTGCTGCATACAATATTGAACCAAATTAGGATGCGTGCAACCAACCACTAACAGCACGGAGTCATAGATGCCTCTCTCTACTCCCCTAAAATACATGTTTGTTTCCACGCATCAGCTAAGACTTCTTCTTTGACATTTTCAGCGTGCATCTGCACCAACACACATAACTCGAATCTCCGCTGCTTGACATACCAACCCGCGATCGATGCGTCTTTGGGGAACTTAGTCCCTTCCATAGCCGCTTGGCGGACTACTAGGTATTCCTCAAAGTGGCCTATTTCTTGACCTATTCCCACCCTGATCTTGCACTTGAGAGGATTGAAGCTGTGTACGTTCCTACTATAATCTCCAGTTCCACTCCCCGTATATACTGAAGACACATATGGTGGTATTGCTGACTAGTCATAAGTTATATACTGCACGGGCAGCTTCGACAGACACCACCTTCATACGCGCAACATATTAAAAGGTTCTTGTGCCCAACCATCTAGACCTATAGACAGAACCGTATATTCCAACGCGCCATGATCAAGCTGGATCCAAAACTTTACACGGTGGCGTGGATTGCTCCTCTGGAGATCGAGACACGAGCTGCTTTGGATATGCTGGACAAAAGGCACGAGGGCTACTTTCTTTCGGCTTTGAACGACGACTACCTTTTCTTTGCAGGGGAAATGTGTGGCCACAATATCATCATTGCAACTCTGCCGGCCGGGCATCAGTATGGGAATAGTTCAGCAGCAGCCCTAGCCAGCCGAGTCAAAACGTATTTCTCCAATCTTCGGATTGGACTACTCGTTGGGGTTGCTGCCGGTGTGCCTAAGCTCTCTGGGGATCGGATTCGGGATATCCGTCTTGGGGACGTTCTTGTGGCCCTGCCTGGCCCTAATAGGCCGGGTGTTATCCCCTACGACTTGGGTAAAGAGACGACTAATGGGTTTGAGCTCCTACGCTCTGGAAATATGTTGGATACCACGAAGCCTATTATCAGGTCTGCAATTGGCATAATCAAGGCTGAGGCTCCAAGGGAGGCGGACATCTTTCTGCCATATTATGAGGCGATGAAAGATAAGAAGCATGCCGAAGGTACATTCGCCGATCCTGGGCAGGAAAAGGACAAGATCTATGCATACAATGGCGACAAAGAACGATATGAAATGAGCCGAAAGAGGAGGCCACCTGATGAACGCACCCGTGTTTGGTACGGGACTATCGGGTCTGGAGACAAAGTAGTCAAGAACGTCCACAAGCGTGACGTGTTGAGCGCTCTGATGAACGACGATATCATCGGTGTCGATATGGAAGCAGCCGGCACGCTGAGCGTGATTCCGGTTGGCGTTATTAGAGGGGTTTGTGACTACGGTGATGCCGATAAGAACGATATGTGGCAACCATATGCCGCGGCAATGGCTGCTGCGTACGCAAAAGCATTGCTGAAGATGATCGTTCAAGATAAAGTCCCAACAGCCCAAAGCTCTCCGCTACTGGCAAAAGGCAACAATGGAACCATTGCTACATCCTCAAGAGTATGTGGCACTACAAAAGCAAAGGGCAGAGAATGCAGAAGCTGACGCGGTATATAAGTGGTCATCTGCACATGCCAATGACACCAACTATTACGGCCCAGTATTAAACAACTCTGGAGTCGTCACGGGAGGTTTAGCCAGTACGGCGCCGGACGGGATTCGCATCACGGGTGCCGGTCAAGTAAGTTGGCAGAAAGCTTGCAGATTGAGCTATTGTGAAGAATCCAGCTGACGTTGTTTCTAGGTTCACTACCACCATGATCGTTAAAATGAGTGTAATAGCTGAGCCATTTCCTCAGGCTTATCATAGTCTGTGAGGCAACTGGATTAAACGATCCGAGGTTACATATTGTCCTGGCACTGACCACTATGTTTTCCTGTCAAAACTTGCAAACGTTATTCCATCCTACAGTCTTTATTACCTGAAGCGATCCTAGGGCCCCATGAAGACATCTGTAGGAATAAGGAATTTATACAAGAGGCAGAGTTGTATTAATTAGAATGACTTGGTAACCATATAGCTCTATTTCCAATACATTCTGCAGCAATTGCGAAGCTGGACGAGTAGACTCGTGGCTGCATATTGGGCATACAAAAAATAGTGCTTGAGGAAATAGAGTTTCGAATATCGTTATTATACTTATAAGATGTTACATGTTTTAACTAATTGGTAGATTAACTATAGCCATATTATTGGCTACATCATAGATCCCTCATGAAATGATTACGGAAAGTCCCTCAAGACCGATAATCACCCTGAAGTCACAAGAAGCATGATGTTACATAGATAGGCCCCACTATCTTGCCAGCTTCCTCATCGAGCTACTTTCTTCCGTGCCAAGACGACTTTTGTTGACGATATCTCCAAAAATCATGCTTAAATAAAGGACTAGCGTCATGATGCCTGGAGATCTTTTGAGTTTGAGGGGTAGTCCAAGGCGGAAGCAAAAAGTAGAGCCGTGGGCCACGAGCCACCTGTCCAGGACTGCCACTGAACCATAAAACGACGCATCGCCCCCCAGGCCGAGTTCAATAGACGTGAGCAAGTTCATAATTCTCGCAGAAATGTTAAGAAATACAATCCTGATTGGCCTGTCGGCCCTGTCGGCCGCCAATGCCTTCCAGTATGGCTACAACCATGTCCGCGTGCAAAAGGACAGTGATCTAGTTGCCGCCAACTTCAAAGACGTTGATATCGATCTATATGCGCCGGCCTTTGTCAAGCCCGAGAGAAGACAAGCCGGTTTCAAAAATGGGACTCAAGGACCAACCTCTCACGAGGACATTGGTATGTACACTGCACAACTTTAGCTGACGAGATGTACTGACTTGGAGTAGAAGCATATATGGAGAACATTGCCGCAAAGAACGATTTCATGACCTACCAAGCAGCGAACTTTACATCCGAGGAAAAGAGAACATTCCCATTCGTAAGGCTCTCAACTTCAAAGGGTCCCAAGACTCCAGATAAGGTACGAGTCTGGGTCCAAGGTGGCGTCCATGGCAACGAGCCCGCCGGTGACCAGGCTGTTTTGGCCCTCCTCGGCAAGTTTGACAAAGATCCCAAATGGGCTTCCAAAATTCTCAAGAATCTCGATATCGTTCTCCTGCCTCGCTACAACCCTGATGGAGTCTACTATTTCCAGCGCGTACTCGCCACAAACTTTGATCCTAACCGTGATCATGTTAAGCTTGCACGACAGCAGACTCGCGATATTAAGCAGCTCTTCAATCAGTTTGCACCCCATATTGCGGTCGATATGCACGAGTATAGCGCGTTTAGTCGATATGGTAAATACGTTCACGCTTCGGATGGCCTGTTTTCTGCCGCAAAGAATCTCAACATCAACGAGGGTATCCGGGAGCTTTCCGAGAAGCTGTTTGCCAAGAACATTGGCGATGATATGAAAAAGGCTGGGTTGCGTTGGGAGCCGTATGTGACTGGAGATACCAGCACTGATCCAGACTATGTTCCTAAGTAAGTCTCTCGCTTGGCCTTCAGAATATGACCTAACCAATATTCCATAGGTTTGATGAGGCTGGTTCAGATGCCAAGATTGGCCGCAACGCCATGGGTCTCACACAGTCAATCACCTTTTTGACCGAGACGCGAGGCATTGGTCTTGCGGATCAAGAATATCAACGGCGTACTGCTTCTGGTTTGACCATGGTTACCTCGATCATCGAGACTGCTGCCAACAACGCTCAAAAAGTCCTCAAGACTGTCGAAGGCGGTATCAAGGAGTTTATCAAGTCCAAGGAACCCATTGTCATTACTGATTCCACAAAGTACAATGCCAGATTGTTCCAAATGATCGACTCTACCAATGGCTCGGTCGTCAAGGTTCCTATTCAGTTTGCTTCTACTACACCTACCACCGCCAACCTCACCCGCTCTCGACCAGAATCTTACCTTATTCCTGTTGCTTGGGCGGATGTTGCCAAGCGTCTTGATGTTTCTGGTCTTCAAGTCGAGACTCTGAGCAAATCTTGGACCGGCACTGTTGAAGCATTGAACGTCACTTCTTCTGAACTGAGCGGTTCTTATTATGAAGGAGTCGTGCGAGCTACTGTCACGACAGAGACTAAGAAGCGAGAGATTACTCTTCCGGCTGGAAGCTTCCTTGTCAGCACTAGGCAGAAGAACGCGGCTTTGGCGATTAATGCATTGGAGCCTGAGAATATTGATTCTTATGCTAGCTTTAATATTATCCCGCTGAAGGTTGGGGATGAGTATCCTATTTTTAGAGTTTTGGAGGCATAGAGGAGATGGTTCTCACATGACTCGATAAAAACAAGATTTCCAAAGCATCCTATATTATCGCAACCCGCATATGTTATTTATCTCTTTGTAAAAGTTTAAGGCGTCATCAATTTTCACTTCCCCGTATGGTTCGACAAGAAATTGTCAAATCTCTCATAGAATTGAACACTCTCTGAGGTGTGAGGTAACATGGCAGCAAACCAATGCGGCAGACCAGCATAGCAATAAATCTCAACATCAACACCGTCATTTTTGAGAGCTTCAGCGTATGCAAAAGCATCATCACGAAGGGGGTCAGCACCTCCGCATTGAATCACTAGAAACTGTCAGCATTGTTTCGACCCGTGGATAGATGTGGCTTGCATGTTGGAGGTAGACCCTTGAATGAATCAGCAAGAAGAGGCGAGTGCCTGTGATCTGGCTTTGCATTTGGTGTATGCGCATCGAGGAAGGTTTCCATATTTATGGTGCTGAGGACAGCATCGTCGTAGTTCTGGATGTAGCTGCCATACTCATATTTGTCTCTAGGGAAGAACTTGGGATGGCATGTTGGTGGAAAGTGCAGGACTTGGGCAACGAGACCGGTGATGCCGTCTTTGAGACATTCTAAGGCGAGAGAGGCAGCCTAGAAACTTGTTAGAGTAGATGTACCGAATGGGCTCTCATATACTGACAAGCTGTGCTCCAGCAGATCCACCACTCAGGATAATTCGTTCGGAGTCAATGCCTAATCTGTCGGCGTTGTTCTTACACTAGGCATAGTCAGAGAGTGACCTTTTCCCTCGAAATCTCGCGAAACATACCCAAATCAGCCCATCATAGCAGTCATTGATCGGTATCGGGAAGGGATGCTCAGGCGCCCTATCATTGTTAGCGAAGACTCGTGTTTAACATGAGAGACTTGCTTGCGGTAGTCAACGCTGACGACGATAATGTTGGGGTTCGTTGCGGCATAAACGTTGTCAACTCCATCGACCTCATGTCGTCCAAGACACCATCCTAGGAAGAGTCAGTGACGCTCACTATATGTAACAGGTCGATGCATACCACCACCATGTATGCGGTACATGAGAACAGCATTTTTGCTAACATGGGGAGACTTGTACACCTTGATCTCAATCGTAGTACCGTCACGAGTAGGAATGTTGATTAATTCTGTGACAACATCCCTGTATCGATCAGGTCCACCCGGAGGCATCACGGCATCTGGATCACCAACAATCGCACGAACAGCAGGAAAGTCGGGGGCATCGTATAGAGCTTCGTAGGCTTTTCTGATTGAAGGTTCTGCTTGTTCATACTCGGGAGTCTTTTTAGAAAGATGGCCGTACTTAGGAAGGGGTGTAAAAGGCGTTGTGATATCAAAGTAATCGTATGTAGTTTTCATCAACATTGCGGCTATAATTTTAGAAAACAGATAGTAGACATCAAAGTACAATTGTGGATTATGTCGGATTATGGATGATTTTCCATATACATCATTTCTCTTTATATATTAAATTATTACATTTACATCTCTATTTATTCATTCTCCCTTCTTTGACTGTCGCCCATGCGACAGAGAGTGATTCATTATGAGCATTGCCTATTATGGTTTAGTCTATTAAACGAGGATTTTTCCACCACTCGTCTTAATAGCACAGTTACATACTCTTCCAATGCCGTGTTACAATGGACTTGATGAATCATTCTGATGGCCTAGACATAGTGAGAAATGTTATGGAATCAAATTCGTGATATGACTTTTAGAAATTCTCCATCTAATCATGCCATATATAAGCCACGATAAACAGTCAGAACTCATAGCAGAGTACTCCGTAGTAGGTGCTGGGTCGCTAATCAGGGACATTCTCTGTCTATCAAATACTACAAGCCATTAGTATACTTAGAATAACACATGAGAATATTATTATAAAGCCTTGGGACTTGAACGCAAACTTGGATTCCCTTTACTAAACTTACCCTAAAGTCCAAACACTTTTGGGGTTCTATGGAGATTTATGCAGTAGCAGACATGCATAAATGTCATAGTCCTGGCCAATCAATGAGCCCCCTAAGATGAGTAAGACGCGGTTGCTGCCTGTACCGTCTGACACGTCTGACTACTTCCTGCTACAAACCACAATTATCTCCTCTCATTTCAATTTTGCCATCTTCATGAGACTTGTAGCACGATTTCAAAAATGCCTAAATCTGCAAATACCGCAGATGAATACGATTTTGTTGACCACGAAGACACTGCTCTGAGTCCCGAAACTGTCGCTGAACTGAGACAATGGCTGCAGCCCACCGACTACCTTGCCGAGTTTGGCGAGTATCGTAGACACTTGCTGTCTCAAGCTCCAGGAACTGGGCTGTGGATATGTGAAACTGAAGAGTATCGAAAATGGCACGATTCTCCAGACCATGGAAGCCTTTGGATAAAAGGTGTCCCGGGCGCTGGCAAGTCTGTCATGGCAGCCAGCTTAATCCAGCATCTACGCACGACTGAGAATTGCCCCATGCTATTCTTCTTCTTCCGCAATATTGTTGCTGCCAACTTTTCACCCCGTGCATTGATACAGGACTGGCTTGCACAACTGCTACCTCATTCCCCCAAGCTACAGTTCGCCCTCCAACCGCTCCTCAAGACTAGCCTTGCCGAAACGTCAGACAATGATCTCATCCAACTCTTCCTCGACGGCGTATCCTGCGTGCCTAAGCTGTACTGTGTTGGGGATGCGCTCGATGAGATGTCAACCGATAACAGGCCATTCTTAGAGAAGCTCAATAGCCTGGCTACCCATCGACCCCGAACCCTGAAGTTGCTCATGACCAGCAGACCCTCTCGCGATCTGCAGAGCACGCTCCGAGACTCTTCAATTGTTCATATCAGCCTGAAGCAGCGTCTGGTGGATGTTGACATCCTCTCATACCTCAGTCATCGATTCGACATGGCACCCAAGTCCGAACATCATATGCAGCTCAAACAAGATATTATCGACATGGTGGCCCGCAAATCTGAGGGCCTGTTCCTCTACGCGAAACTCACCATGGACCAAATCGAGCATTCTCTGCAATCCAATGCACCTCTTGACATCAGAGCTCTTGAGGAAGCACTCCCGGTGGGGTTGGAACAGACATACGCGAGCATGCTGGCCAAGCAACGCAAGGAACATGGAGTCACGACAGAGGTTCAGGTCTTGATTCTTGAAGCAGTCACCCATGCATCGCGCCCTATGAGACTAAATGAGTTGGCGAGTCTATTGAAGTCTGTCCGTCCCGACATCACTCTTCCCAATGCTTTCAAAACTTTGATTGCGACTAGCTGTGGACCGCTGATCGAGATTCTCGAGGATGAGACTTTACAAGTGATCCATCATTCTTTCACGGAATTCTTGCGTGGAGATACTCGTGCCTCCGTAGTTGGAGATATTGACTTCCCTATTATTGACTCCCTTCAGGCACACAAAAGATTGGCCACGGTGTGTCTTCAATACCTACAGACTGGATCACTGCTCCTTGATAGTGAAACATCCGACACATCAGTTAGGGATCCATCTACTGAAATGCCAATGCATCATGCCGATGAGAGTGATGGATTCGAATACAGAAAGGCTCGACTGCAATATCCGTTCCTTAGCTATGCAGTCGAGAACTGGTCATATCATGCTTCCAAATACGATGTGGCCGATGACGAATTCTTTGAAACCATCGTCAATTTTATGAACTCCGAGAGCCTCTCATTTCTGCGATGGCTTGTTATTCAGTGGGGCTCAACGTCGAAGAACACGGGCTCTAGTGAAGGAATTCCAACAGTCCTTCATATCGCATCCTTTTCAGGGCTATCAAAACTTGCCTCAAAGATGCTCCAGCAAGGCGACTCTGTTTCGATGGTTGACGCGCAAGAGCGAGTTCCAATTCATTGGGCGGCTACAAATGGCCACGCTAAATTGGTATCCCTCCTTATTCAACACGGGGCCGATCCTGATGCTGAAGACGAAAAAGGATTGAAGCCTATCCATCTTGCAACGCTTAGAAACCACCATGAAGTGGTAACGGTCTTACTTGAGGCAGGTGTCAAGCCGAACACGATCAAGACCAAAGAAAACAGCAGAGGGCTCCTGGGTGGTCAAAGACTCACTAGAGGAGAGTGCTCTATACTCTATGCCAGTCGGACCGGACACATAGAAACCGTCACTGCCATGATTCCTTTCTGCGATCCAGACATGCTTCAGCAATTTCTATGCCAATGCTGCGAAAGCGGCCGATCAGATGCCGTTTTAGCAATCTTGGACAACTCATCTGTCCCAGCCAATGCAACTTTCGAAGATGCTACAGCACTGTTTTATGCGTGTAGCAGACCAAATGCCAAGTGTGTCGAGGCACTTATCAAAGCAGGGGCAGATGTCAACCAGACATCCCAGTGGTACCCGAAACGACGGATGAATGCCCCACGTAGCCGCAGACGTCCTGACCAAGCACCAATACATTGTTTGGTTGAAGTGTGGAATGATGAAAACGATGCTGATAGCCGAGAAGTCTTGAGGCTATTGGTAAAAGCTGGCGCTAACTTGGAACAACTCGATGGTAACGGAAAGACTGCCTTGTTTTTATCAGCACGAGGCCACATATCAGCGTTGAAAGCCCTAGTCGAAGAGGGGGCCAGTATCAAGGTGATTGGTCCGTCGCCGGACAAGAACACTATTTTGCATGAAATCTTTGGTTATATCAGAGACCTGGAGGTTGTGAAGCTTCTAGTCGATCATGGATGCGACATACAGCAGAAGAATGAATATGGGGAAACTGCCCTGATGTGCGCCGTGGGTGAAGCATGTCCCATTCCTTCGGACTCCGCCGCGAGTGCCAGAGCCCGAGCCACCGTGGAATACCTTATGGACCAAGGATCCGACCCTGCCTGCAAAGATAACTGTGGGAGAACACCGGTATCCTCTGTAATGTCACGGAACCCTGACCTATTCGAGCTTTTACTTTCGAGATGCAAAGACATGGATGTGCGGCATCGCTGTTGGTTTGGCCTATACTATATATCTGACGAAAAGGTCTTCACTCGGCATCTTAAGCTCCTTCTTGCGGAGGGTATCGACATGGAGATGCGAGACAAATCTGGCAAGACTCTTTATTTGAAGTGTCTTGGAGGATACTACCCCAAGGATCAACTCCGCATTCTGAAAGAATATGGTGCCCGGACTGCTGATGTTAAAGATGCTGAGGGCAATACGGCGCTCCATTTTCTGTGTCTGTCTGGAAGACCGGACCTTGAGAAAATGAAAGAATGTATCGATGAGGGGGTCGATCCACTCTCCACCAACGACTACGGAGACACACCTCTGCATTTTGTTGCGAGGTGGTACGACAACAAGGTAGAGTCTGCCGCTGTAACTCGTTGGCTTGTAAGTTTGGGTATAGACGTCAACGCCGTTAACAATCAGGGAGACACTCCACTGCACATATACCAGAGATGCGAACGTCCTGGATATGCCGTATTTGATGACAAGCACGTTCACTTCATGGATGTACTCAATACCAACGGGGAGGTGGAATTGAAAATCCGAGACAAAGATGGGCTTTCACCTCTTCACCTGGCAGCCATGAAATCAGAAGTTGAGATGGTCAACCTCATGAGATTTGGAGCAGATCTCAACTATTTAACCTCAGACTCCCAGAACGTTCTGCATCTGGCATGCCGGGCTCGCAAGGCAAATATTGTTGGCCAGATCCTTGAACCGCTTGGAGATATAGAGATTGACCAGGAAGACAAACATGGCAGAACGCCGCTTTATTATGCATGTAGCTCTGGCGATCCAGAATGCGTTTCCTGGCTCTTGGAATATGCCGCCGCTACGTACAAGAAAGCAAAGGATGGTTCAACTCTCCTCCATGCTTGTGCTGAAATAAGAATGGAGCAGAGTATGTGGAATATCCGAGAACGAACGCCAAATCCAAACGATGATCCACTGAGACCACGTAAGGACGCCCATAGTCCCACTGCACCTTGGTATCAGTACGAGTATGGATTTCCTGAAGTGGCCATTCAGAGGCAGACTTCACCAGGTGTTGGCACCATCCTCAAGATGCTCATTGAATATGGTCTCGATTTTGGCTGGGTAGATAACTATCACCGAACAGCTCTAGATTGGGCTCTCTATACAGGCTGCACTGCCTTTGCTGAAGTCTTTGCTGAAGATGAAGAGCTCTTTAAGCTAGCTACAATCCAACTTGAGAAGGACAACGACACAGACAAAGTTGACCGAATGCGGTGGAGAATCAAGACACAAATGCTTCTAACACGCTCGAAATCTTGCTTGGACACATTGCGCCAGGATGAAGCCACATTCAACACTCTTTTGGAGAATCCATCTACCTTCCTTGGGCTTCTGTCGGTCGAGGATACGGCAAAGCTGATCAACGAGAGCTTCGAGGCTGCGCCGTTGGCGGCATCGACGTACAACCTACTCGAACGATTAATGCGACCGAGCATCTGTCAAAGCATTGACCATCTCACTGTAATCGAGAAAGTACCAGCGCTTGTCAAATACTACAGCACTTGGGAGAATGTCAAAGCAAGATTTGGGAAGCAGAGGCTTGAGGAGCGTGCGTGCTATCCGGACCTTGTTATGTCTCCACTGGGTCTAGCATGTGCTCAAGAAGAATCCAACATGCTGACACTGAAGCTACTCGTCGAGAAGCTCAAGGTAGATGTCAACTTCCGGTTTGCGACTCACCAAGGGAACAAGTACGAGAGGAGTTCTGAAATATCACCAGGACCAACGGCGATGCACATTCTCGCAGAAGCAAATAACTACTGGCAGGTAGAAGGTCTCAGGTATCTTCTCGATAACGGAGCCGATATCAATGCTGTAGATAGCCAAGGACAAACCCCACTTCACATTGCTGCAGGAGGATTGCTGCACTTTGAGCGAGAGGCGAAGGGCCTGTGGAGTCTACTGGCTGTCAAAACACTCCTTGATCGTGGAGCAGACATCAATATCCTCGACAAGGACTCTTTATCTCCGTTGCACAAGGCGTCTGCCGCACCAAATGTTATCAAGGAGCTGCTTAGTCGAGGCGCAGACGCATTCATTACGAAGCATAGCCCCCTATTTCGTACAATCCGTGACCAGAACCTCGAAGGCCTGGAAGCGCTTCTTGACCACGGATTGAATATTGACACACCAGATGAAACGGAACATACTCGCGATATCATTCGATACGACCCGAAAATCCCTCGTCTCGTTTATCCTCTTCTCTACGCGGCCTCTACTCAAAGGTACAATCTACGTATTGAAGATTCACTCCCTCTATTCCGCACCCTTATTGAACGCGGCGCAAACTTGTATTTGCCACTCAACGACGATGAGACGCTGATTCACCATATTTTCGAGCACTCAGACTTTGAAATCGTCGATCAGCTTCTAAAAGAGCCTTGCGTGTCACGCATCGACTTTAATCGTCGTGATGGACGAGGTCAGAGTGTTCTAATTGCTGCATGTGATTGGCGGGGACATCTTCCTGGAAATTACCAGCGACCCTGGGATACAACTGTCACGGGTTTCCCTCTCCGGATACTGGATCTTGGAGCCGATGTTACGCTTGTTGATAACAATGGCAAGACAGCGTTGCATCATCTACTGAGTAACCCTGATATGCCAGACTACGTCCTCATTGACTTCATAAACCGAAAGGAGGTAGCTCCTACGCTGTTTCAGAAAGATAATGAGGGATACTTGCCGTTCCACTATGCTCTCAGCCTTCTGCGACCAGAAGTATGTGAAGCTTTCCTCACCAAGGGCGCCGATCTGCTGGAGCCAGACCCGCAAGGTCGGACAGCTTTACACTACATCGCAACAAAGTGTCTATGCAAAATTCAGGAGCGTAGATTAGATGCACTGGGTATTGAACTTGGCGATGACTATTTTGATCAATGCCTTTCCTTGTGGCGAAGGTTCCTGCTTCAAGGTGGCTCAATAAATGCAGTCGACAAGGCTGGAAATACACCACTGCAAACCTACATGGCATCTGCAGAAGCCAACGACTACAGCTCCGATCTACACACTTGCCACCTTGATCACTACTACCAACTGTTCCCAGAGGATAGCGGGGTGGATATTTTTACGGTGAATAACGACGGCGAGGGGTTGTTACATACGATCACTGGAAGGCAGAGTCCGCGGAATGCGGATGAGGAGCATGACGAGGGATTGTTTGTTTTGATGATGGATAAAGGACTTGATCCACTCAAGGAGGATTCTATGGGTAGAAGTGCATTGGATATTGCGAGTGCTTGTGAGAAGAATGGTATTCTTGCTTTGCTGGCCAGGAAGTGAGGGGTTAGAGGGGCATTTCGCGATTGAAGATATGATTTCTATCTTGTTTGATATATAGTACTTGTCTTTGAATAGAGAGTCGAGAGCTTATGACGAGTATCCTTATATTGCTAGACTACTATCTCACATCGTGTCTTTCCCTGCTAATATCTGTAAAGGAATAATTAAACTATACATAGTATTAGGTAAGATTTGCGTACTTCTTACTATGTTTTGCTTAGCCTGACTGGGCATTTGCAAGGATATGCATTATAAGCCTTGCACCGTCTCGAAGGATACATAATTTGGCCAGTAATGCTAGGAGAAATTCGCGTGTTTAACAATAGCCTACCGTCTGGGTAGTCAGTGGCTCCAACTGTTTCCTTATGCAGTAAGAGTCTATTAATCCAAACTAACATGATCGTCTAAACCCCGGACGCGAGCGCGGGATTAGTAGCCGTGTCCCTCGGCCCGAGGCGTTTCTTTTGTTGAGAAACAGTCTCAGATTCAATACTAGTTTGTTTGAAGTGCGGGGGATAAGGCCGCGACGACCGAACAATTTCGGTAGTTTATCTAGTTATCCAATGGCGTCCTATCTTGTACTCCGTGATATATGCATCGTGATTTGTGTGGCGTTGTTTGGCGTTGATTAAGATGCGGGGCTTAGCGGGCTGAATATGTAAGGGAGAGATATAAAAGGCATAAACAAACCATATTCCCCTTCTATCTGGTAAATTTGTAAATATTCATAAGACAAAATGGTTCAACCTATCAACCTCAAGGACAACTATGTCCAGATCATCAACGGCAAAAGTGCCCCTACCGAGAAGACTCACCAGGGTATAAACCTGGCTACGCTCGAGAAGAAGCCCGAAGTCCCTGTCGCCACTCAGGAAAACCTCAACCAGGCTGTCGACGCTGCCAAAAAGGCTTACAAGTCTTGGTCAAAGGTCCCATGGGAGGAGCGTAAGCAGAAGCTCTTTGCTTGGGCTGATGCCATCGAGGCCCAGAAGAAGGAATTTGCAGATCTGCTTGTGTCTGAGCAGGGAAAGCCTGTAAGAGACACGTACCCCATGGCCTTGGTCTGGTCGGCTAATTGTGTAGATTGCTCAAGCTTCTGGTGAGGCTGACGCAGCTGTCGCTTGGATCAAAGGCCAGGCTAGCCTCGACATCCCCGAGGAAGTTGTCGAGGACAGTGAAAGCCGCAAGATCATCACCCGTTATACTCCCCTGGGAGTAGCGGCTGCTATTGTTCCATGGAACTTCCCCCTCATGCTAGCAGCATCAAAGATTGCGCCGGCTCTGGTCACAGGAAACGTCATCATCGTGAAGCCTTCGTAAGAATTCTTCTGTGTGCATATGTGGCCATGTTTCTGACTTGTTATAGGCCGTTTACTCCATACTGTGGATTGAAGCTTGTTGAGTTGGCGCAGCAGTTCTTCCCACCTGGTGTTGTGCAGTCACTTTCTGGTGATGACAACCTTGGACCTTGGATCACGAGCCATCCTGGTATTGATAAGATCAGCTTTACTGGATCCACGAGTACTGGAAAGTTGGTCATGCAGAGTGCTTCCAAGACACTTAAGCGTGTGACTCTCGAGCTGTACGTGTATCTGTCTAACTAAGGTGATATAACTAACATTCTTTAGTGGCGGTAACGATGCGGCCGTTGTGTTCCCCGATGTGAACATTGACTCTGTGGCTGAGAAGGTAACTCAATATTCTAATATTTGCATTCAGAACCAAGATTTAACTAGCAATAGGTGTCAACCCTTGCATTCATGAACTCCGGTCAGATTTGTCTCAACATCAAGAGAATCTACGTCCACGAATCTATCTACGAAAAGTTCCGCGACGCTGTAGTCAAGCATGTCAAGAACTACAAGCTTGGCGATGGCTCAGCTGATGGAACCAGCCACGGTCCCGTCCAGAACGAGATGCAGTACAACAGAGTCAAGACCTTCTTTGAGGATATTGAGAAGCAAGGCTGGAAGGTTGCTACAGGTGGAAAGTTTGATCCTGCTCCTAAGAATGGATATTATATCACACCAACTGTGATTGATAACCCCCCTGATAACTCCAGAATTGTCGTCGACGAGCCTTTCGGTAAGTTATTTCTAGGAGTTCCTATACACCCAAAACAACTAACGCCAACCTAGGTCCCATCCTTCCTCTACTTTCATGGAAGGACGAAGAAGAGGTCATCGAGCGCGCCAATGACACACGCCTTGGTCTCGGCGCCTCAGTTTGGTCCGCCAACCTCGAAACTGCCGAGCGAGTGGCCAAGAGCCTCGATGCAGGAACTGTCTGGGTCAACAACCACTTTGATATCACGCCGATGGCTCCATTTGGAGGTCACAAGGAATCAGGAATTGGGGCTGAATGGGGTGTCAATGGATTGAAGGCATTCTGCAATGTGCAAAGTCTTTTCTTCAGTAAGACTCCCGCCAAACTTTGAGCGGGCTTAGGTGTAGGTAACTCAAGACCTCTTTTGACTTGAGGAAATTTTCTAGAAGTTAGGTAACTTTATGCTCAATACCCAAAGCAATAGTTCAAACTCGAATGCACACTAGAGTGAATCCCATTCCCCTTACACCCTGATCTCGATTACCTGCCCACCAGAAACATCGTCTTTGTTTTGTCCTGATGTGACAACAAAAACTCTTTTCTGATCTTTGCTAAGAGTAGCACTCGTAGGACCAGCAAGCAATCCCTTAGAAATCACTGCCGTCTTGCCGCCCGGAGTAATCTTGATCAGCTTATCCTGGAAAAACGCAACATATGCGTTTCCATGCTTATCCACAACGAAGTCGTCAGGTGCAGAGGAAGACCCCTTTTTAACCCTGTAGATGACCTCAACATCCCCAACCTTGTTGCCAAGCTTATCGATTTTAACTCGGCTAAGGCTTTGGCGAGAGGTATTCGTGAAGTATAGGTAGCCTTTGAAGATCTTGATGCCGTTCACTCCAACGCCATAGGGTCCATCGGGATTGGCAGTAAGCTCCTTGTCCTTGATAGCCACCCCAATACGACCTGTAATCGTATCAATACGCAGAATCTCGCCGCGTACAGAATCAGCACCGAGGATGATATGTTTGTGATGGGGAAGTGCTGCGATACCATTCACAGGACCATATTTCGACTTTTCAAAAACGGTATACACCGACGGCTTGCCATTTTTGAACTTGAGGAGCGAAAGGTTCATGGTGTTATTCTCAAACTTCTCGGCATAGTTGCCTCCAGCAACAGCAAAAACATCTTTGCTGATTTCCGTAATGCCAAAAAGACTGTTGAGGCCCTCGATCTGAGCAATAATCTCTGGCTTAGGGGAGCTTTGGTATGGGTTAAGAGAGTAAAGATGGGGTTTTCCAAGCGTGCTGAGGAGAAGATTACCGTTGGATCGATAAGCAATGTTCTCGATCCAGGTATCAGGAATCTCAACGATTTCACGGATCTTTGGTTGAGAAGGGATGTATGAAGAGAAGACGCACGAAGCTAGGAGGGTAGGTATGATGGCCGTAAGAGTGTAACGCATGGTGCCTGTTTGTTAATGGATGATCTCAAAGTAATGGTTTTGAAGTGATGTTGAGATGTGATAAAGTTTGTGTTCTCGACTGCCGAAATACAACTTATATACACAAACGGGGAATCTCGATGGAATTCCAAAAGGTGCAAAGCTTACATATTGATGCTCAATAGAGTATCTTTGTCAGCCTCTGATTACAGCGACGATCCTTCGTATGACTGCTGACATATGGATTCAAGCCACTCAGATTCCACGGAGCTCCGGCATAGGACTTTTATCCCTGTAGAGAGTTCTTATCTCCGTAAATAACTTTTCTCTCCATGACACCCAGCACAAGCATAACAGAATGTAGCTAAGGCTGATGTAACATGCCTTCCATGCACATAAACGAATTTGTCGACACTCGAAAGTAAATCTGACACGTTTATGCACAGGTGTGCATCTTCTGGCTGGGCTTACGCTAGAAACCTAACCCAATCAACCTTGAATCCAGACAAAGAAATTTCGGTGATCCTATAGCTCCCAGGCTTGTTGTTTCTGGCAGGAAGTCTGTATTCTTCTGAGAAGAAAAAACGGAATGGAGAATTGTTCATCACTTGGTATCTATAGGTTCGGTAATCATGTCCTTGAAATCCTATCGTGTACCATCATTCTCAACTTGGCTTCCACTCCGGTTCCTTCAGAGTTATGCACAATACCTTCTTGGATTAGGAGACCACTCTTGACACCTCGGTATTCCCCGCATCCTCAGTAGCCATAGTTGTTCCTCTACCACATCCCAATCGTCCATATACCAATTTCTTAGTAGATCGCATTTCTCGGGATCACCTAAATGGCACTTGAACCCTAATTCGTCGTCTCCATCGCCATCCACCCATGCTCCCGGGACTTTCCTTTCGACGTTCTCGATTCCCTCCCAAAAGCCAGCTGATAACTCTTCAACATATGGATCCCATGAGAACGTCCAATCTCCGGGATGTGATCCAGCTGTTAAAATCACCAATGATGGTTCGAATTCCGGCAAATGCATACCAGCGCGTATGGTCAGTCGATCACTCCGAGCTCTCCCATCCTCTTCTAGCTCTCGGCTGCACATGACTTCGAACTTCATATACTCCTCCAAGTCGATTCCGGCTTCAGCGAGATCTTCGAGCCACAATTCCATGGCCATTTTCATCCAGGCTTCAAATCGCCCTAGAGCAAACTGTCGCTGCCATAATTCCTTAATAATTGTTGATAGATTTGAAGAATTGCAGTCGTCAGGACAAGCGATGTCGAGTGGTGAAAGTCCGGCAAACAGCTTTCTGGACAAAAGTCTCCAGTCGTCCATACTTGGGTGGCCATTCAAGAGTGCATGGAAATACTGCCATGTGAAGTCCTGTAGGCTTCCCCACCTGTACAACGGATATAAAACGAAGTCTGACACGACAACTGCGCCTTTCTGAAGCAGATGCAGAACAACAGCAGGGTCAGTATATGTCCAGTCTAATGACTCCATGCATCTATGAGCATATTCAATGCTTGGTAACAGCTCCCAAAAGTCTTTGCTTCTCCATAGGATCCTGTTGAAATCGATCGGATCCACGTCCTCTCCCAAGATACCGCCTGTTTCAGCTGTCCATATACGACCCACCTCGATAGGGCCGGTAATCTCTGGATAAAGATTTGACCAAGACGCTAAGTCGTAAAAGAGTTTACTTGGATCGATATCGGCGGTGCCCAATCCCATGGAATTGAGTAGCTTCACAACTTCGATATTCATATAAAAGATTGCATACTGACGAGAATAAGCTTGGGTTTCCCGAACGATGTGTCAACTCACCTCTAATAGCGACCACCCGCTCGGGCTTCTGTCATATAACGAGGCTTCCAAGCTTCTCAAAGAGTCACGAACACATTCAAGGCTTCCACTTTTAATGTCAACAAATATCTTGGCATCCCAAGGTCGAATATTGTAGGTTCGTAGATTTAGATTCCATCCACTTGACGATCGGAGGAGTGAAAAGTCCCATGACACTTGCATAAACCTATGGATATGCACCCTCATTTGAAATACTGCAATAATGTGTCAGAAGCCTAAGTATCTTCGGCATAACATGGTGCAACTAACATCGCGCTTTGTATAGACTTCCGTGGGGAGAATCATCTTCAACAAATTCACATGAACGATAGGCAAATCTACCAAGAAATCCACTTCGTAGACCAGGCATGGACCGTTTGGCTGACAAAAGAGTTGAAGCACTAGAGGTTGAAGGCTCGGCCATGGTCGGAAGATATGTGGCCTGTTCATCCTCCGTTTTTACTTCTTCAACACTTTGGCTACCATTTTCTGAGTTTCGTTGAAGTTGTTGTTTGTAACCTTTGACTTCTTGCGAACTTTTGATCTCAGACACAATTATCTCGGTTTGAGCTCTAGATAGAGCACTATAATCTGTCAACATATTCTGTCGCTTCGGAGATTTACCCAGACGAGGCCTGGCCTACATCAGATATGTTTGTTGGGATAGAGACACCATTTGAAGCGCGGAACTCAGTCGACGCTGGTGTTCCTCAATCACTTCCCTCTTTATTCTGACTTTCAACCGAGCCACAAATCTCATGCTCTTCCTTGCCGTGTTGATATGATTTTCCATATCCCTCACTAGAGCTTCAAGCGTTTGTCTTGCGTTTCGAGAATACTCGAGGCTTCTCATGGCGGCGGTATCGTTTTGTACCATGGAACGGGCTCTTTGAAACTCATTATCCATGTCCTCGATCGCGGGAGCCAAAATCTCTAGTTGTTCGATACAGGTCTGAATGCTGGCTGGGACATCCTGCACTTCGTCCCATAGGCGCTTGAGCCTGATGGTGTTTGTGCCTAGCTTCCCAGCTGCTTCGACAATTGCTATGATGCTAGAGGCGATGCCAATTATTTCTGCCATTGTTGAATCTTCTTGAGTAGGGAAAGGAATGAATGGTTGAGCGGATAAGCTGAGGTAATAAAGGTGAGGGGCTGGTTTCCAACGAGTCTGCCTTATGCAGGCTGGCAGAATGGCACACGTGCTGAAATATGAGTGGTTCAGCAATACTCCGTACGTCAGACAGTAAAAGGTTAAGAATAGAAAGGAATAGGTATACTGTGAAGACAGTTGAACAAGTTTTGAAATTCATAAATTCGATGGGAACCCTCCGCCCGTGGTGTCTGGATCACGATAGAGAGCAGCTGTTTATATAAATACCGCAATACAAACAGTGAGATTTCAGAAAGAAGACAAATACGTTTCTCCATTTAACCCAGCCTATAACCTGATTTTAACGAACAACTAAACTAACAGAGTCACCGCTATTGTCGTAATTATAATATAGGAAGGCCAAGCTTTCAGCCATAATTCTTAACTATATATAAATAACACATCTAAGTCATAATATAGGTATACTGTAATATTCCACGAAAATTGCTATGCCTTATAGAT